>JAUNZO010002800.1:0-46927 GCA_031894775.1 Chloris gayana
TGAGGTATACATCCTCCCCTCTGTCTTCTAAAAAAAAAAAGACAAGGGCTTCCATCCATGCTAGAAGCAGTAGTGTAAAAGTACTAACTTCTGACAAGGGTTGAATGTAGACCATCAAAGCGCTGCTAGTTCACATAAGGCCACTTTTAATGGGAGTTTCATAAGCATTAAAAGAGGCGCCACATCAGCTAAAGTGATGACATGACAAGATAATTAATATGAAAGAGATGAAATGAGTTTCATAGGGTATGAAACTCTAAACGTCCCCAAAGGTAGAGACGGCACTAACTCTCCACGTCATCTAAGAGTTATCTAAGAGTCATCTAAGAGTTCATATCAACTCTAAACTAACAATTGGACCCACATGTCGTTGTCTCAATAAATGTTAGAGGTCGTCTCTTGAACAAGAGCTAGCAATCTTCCTCTCTTCTTTTTCTCTAATAAATAATTCTAAGAGTTAGCTAAGAAGCAACCATTGGGGACGCTCTAATGAAACTCCCATTGAGAACATAAAGTTTCATCACAACATATTTTAATCAATCTCATCACAACAAATACATGTTAATTCAATGCTACAAGTTGTCTATAAAATCGTGAGATGAAACCGTACATTGAGAGTGACTATTTCATCCACCAAATCATATCTCCAAATGTGAAATGGAACTATACACTCGAGACTCGGCGCAAAAGTCTATTGTTTGAATGTTATGGTGGACCATCTCGGGTGCTCTAGAGTTTGTTCGCTTTAATGACTCATTTTGTTCGGTGGAATATGCAAGGTTATATGGTTTCTTCTCATTGGCATATTTACCTAAGAGAAGTTTTTCAGTCCACAATACTGGTCGGTAATTTTTAAAAATACTTGCCAGTAGTTTAAGAGTATTTTTATAATTTTATTAATAATTAACGGATTTATATTTTTCATAAAGTTTAATTTTGATATATGAGCCACTACTTTATTGTAAGAATAATATCGAAAACATTATTAACATCGAATATTAATTACATTATTAATTTTCATTAATATTATCACAAAAATAAAAAATATCATGATAAACTATCGCTTTGACGATACTACCCTCAATATGGTAAAATACTTGTCAGTAATTGTGTATTTCCGATCTCAAATCTTTACCGTTGGATCAAACTACTACCAAGTGATTTTGAAACACTACTGACAAGTATTGTGGGTCGAAAAACTCCTCTTACCTAGAATATGCTAGCAGTCAATTTTGCGGAGATTTTCATTTCCCGTAGAATGGGAGGTTTGAGTAAGAAAACTTGTTTTCCATAAACTTGCAAGCATGTTGGACCTATTAAAGTACACGTACAAGTACCAACAGCAACATACAACAATATAAGCACCGCTCTTCTTCTGCCTTTGCCGCAATGGTGTTGCAGCCTTGCAGGCGGGTGTACAGTCCCACAAAGTGGTTTGCGGACCCGATGCACGCAGCCGCATAGTCATGGTCGGGGTGAAGGGCTTTCACTGATGTAGGTATGGTCAGCGTGGAGGGCTTCGTCGCCGTAGCGTACGGGAATATGACCCCTTTTGGATTGTACAAACCTTTGTTTAAACCCATTGCTATATGTTTGGTTTGGTCTTTTGTTCCTAGACAACCAAAGCACATATTTGCATTGATCACGGTTGGGCCATCAAATCGCCTCGTTCTTTCTTCATGCTTGGGCCTTCATCATCTTTCAGACCCGTGCTTTGTCATTAGTTGAGCTACCGGTGGGTATGCCTGTTAAATATATTCATTGCGGCCCGATATCATTATGTTTCGCTGCTTGGGTTTTGATCGGGGACGATTCGCAACGTCATTTCTAGGCAGTATAAAACCGGAATTGTGGAATTACGCAAGTTTTCCACCATGTCATTTCTCTAAACCGATGCCTCGTGTCACCACTGGATTCTGCTGCGTCTGCATTCCTTCTTCCTCGATTCGTAGTTCTATTTCTTTTTAATTTAAGTTGTGCTATCTTCAGTTACGCCTGTGCTCAAACTGTTGAAACGCCGAATGAAACAAAAATCAGAAGAAAAAAGCAGTCGCTCTGCACCTGATGTAAAATCCGTGGAATGATTTTCATAACGTATGCACTCAGGATTGATGCTTGAGATCTCACTGGCGCGGTGGGAGGGTGCCAACTTCACTATTTCAGTATACACAGGGAGACCTCGATCCTAACGGTCTTGTGTCTTGCACCGTATGCTATGGGACGTTGTTTTTGGGCGCACAGACGGCTCAGATTCATCAATTGCCGACGAGAATATGAATATGAACGGAACATATCAGGAGTTGGCCTTAATTCACAAATTATTTTCATACTCCCCGCAAAAAAAAAGTGAAGTTCTTTTTCATACAGTTGACGAAGTTGGTCGAGGGTACAATTTTCCCCTACGCTTATGTACAGACAGACGTATGAACAGGTCTAAAAAAACAGACGTATGAACAAACCGAACGAATCTAATAGCCTAACCCGTTCAATTTACACCGACTAATACCAAACAGGGCAGTCTTGAAGCAACGGTGAACGGCGTACAAACGAGACACACGGCGAAGCGTGGCTCCGCCGTGACGGGCCTTAACCTCGTCATGACTCGACGGCCGCCTCCGGAATGCTCTGCAGCGCGGGCTTCCAGTGCCAGTGCGCCTCCTCGTGGTGGTGCACCTCCCCGGAGTTCATGATGTCCGCCAGCAGCTGCTCCGTCGACCGGCGGCTCCCCCGCCGAGACCCTGCTTCTTCTTCTCCATCAGCTCCTGCAGCTGCCTCCTGGTGATCCTGATCGTCACCTCCGAGGCGTGGTCCCCCTCCTTCCTCCCATGGCCGTGGCCGTGGTGGTGGTGGCCTTTCTCCTCCGACGACGTCGTCTCATCGTCCCACTCGCCGTCGTCGGCCCACGACTCCACCGCGTGCTGCGACGCTCCGCAGTTCCCCATCACTTAATTGGTGATCTCTCTGCTGTCTGCTGTGTACACCCTTGTGCTACCAGCTAGCTCTTGATGATTTCCTTCTTGGATCGAGCTGATCTAGCTGCCGCGCTGAGGTGAGACGGAAAAATGAAGGAATGGAAGCGAACGGGTGTGGAGGGCTATTTATATTCGGTGGAGGTGGGGGGAAGAGGTGGTCAGCAATGATCCATCCGCACATGCCGTCGCGTTCCTTCTACCAATTCGCCCGTGATGTCACGCGGATTGATTCCAGGTTCCGACGTGGCGCGCCAGCCTTGTCCCAGGTCAGAGGAGCTCATCCACACTCCCGGTCTCGCCGGTCTCCGAGAAAAACAGAGAGAGAGATGCCTTGACGAGCCGCGTTCCCAAGCATGCTGCTGTTGCTGCCTTCGTGCGACGTGGTGTGTGTGTGCGCGCGTGACTCGGACTCGCCGTTGCTGCGGTTAGCTTTAGCCGGTGACGCGCCGACGCGGCCGTGCACGCGGCTTGGCCGGTACGGGTGGTTCCTTAGGTAGGTCGCGTTTGGTCGCGGGCGGTTGGGCCGGCCTGGTGTGAATGGGCTCGCAACCGAATCTTTCGGTGGCTCCAAGGCTCTACTGGCTCGCGCTTTCTTGTTCGTGTCAAGAAAAGAAATTCCGTTGTGCTAAAAAAAAAGAAATTCCGTGGAGACTTGCGAGGGAGTGCTGCGTCTAACCCTCGTTTTTCATCCTCGCGGGCAGGTTAATCCACGGATTAGGTTGATGGTTTTGTCCGCGCGCACGTTTATCACTACTCCTAGTAGTAGTAGAAGAAGAGGGTGAAATGGATAAGTAACTCCTGCCTAGATATTTACCGTCTGCACTATTTTAACTTCTTTTCGTGGTCTCAGGCGTGAGCACTAACTACCGCGCAAGCATTGATCATTTTGTGAAGTTTGTAATATCCAGTTTTTTGGAGCACCGACTCTCATCTGAATCCATGTCATGTGCGCGCGCCTTTTGCCCTACTACAGAACCACGAACAAATGCTTTCCTACACAGACGCGCATAAATCTTTCCCAACAGTCACACGCACAAGGTACTAATGCTTTCCTACACCTACACGGGCACGCATGGTCTGCAGAATTCTGGATATAGACACACCATGTCAGAGCTGTTTTGGTCAATTTCCCTGCCATTTCAATGTGGGGGAACTCGGACTCCGTCGGTCGTGCTCTGGTTCCGTTTTTATATACGTGAAAAACCGTGCGCGATGAAGAACAGAATCTCTGGCATGCGACGGGATTTTCGTTCAGGAGGCGGTCGTCTTCTTTTTTATTTTTTAGAGTTTTAGGAGGGGTCACCTCCCTGTCCATATTGCATTCAAACAGGACAGAATAATGTTTGGTTTACAGCTCCGTCACCCAGGCTGGTGCAAGTCCACATACCCGCCAAACACCAAGAATCCAACCTACACTTACAATACTGAGGAGAAAAGAATAAAAAGCAACTGCTCAGGTCGCATCTTGTTTGTGCAGCTGGAAGCACGTCTTCCATCCCGCCTCTTGTTGCTCCATCTTGTTTTCTAGCGTCTTCACCTTTTCTTCCTCCAGGATTGTCATTTCTTCATCTTCAAACAGCTTTATCCATCTGATTTTCTTCATGATCTCTCCTTCGGCGTACTTCTCCTCATGCTCACCTCTGGAGCCCCTAATCTCTCTGGTTCTCTCGCCAACTGTTCCACTTTTCTCATCCAGACGCAGAAATTCTCCACATACTTGGTTGGGCACAGTATCAGCCAACTCTTCAGCATGACACTTACCTTCTGCCACACTACCTGTTCTGAAAACAAAAGGAGTTTCTCAATTTCCAAATACTCCACAGAACAGCAGAGCTAAAGATGTTCATGACTTTATATCTCTTATTTGACAACCATAATCTAGCTACAGACTCATAGTTACTACCAATATTGACTTCAGTAACTTTACTTAGATCATTCCAGCGTCTTCTTTTTATATATCAACAGAGATGCTCGTCATGAGGATTGATTCAAAATTCTAGTTGGCTCGCGGTTTCTTGATCATGTAATCCTCGTTTTTCGTCCTCGTGGACGAGTTAGAGTTAATCCACGCATTAGGTTTGAGAATTCGTCCTCTGCCCCGTGCACGTTTAGTAGTATATACAAGAGGATTAAATGTATAAGGTACTCGCTCATGTCTAGACAGTTACCGTCTCCACTATTTCAACTTTTTTTTGTGTGTATTCTCTCTCGGGGTGTGAGCATTACTGCACATGCATTGATCATTTTGTCCAATTCATTTTGTGCAGTTTAACATCTGCTCAGCTATTACCTCTGCCGATGAGTGCCAACCTTCAGCGGCTCAGCCGAACCTAAAAACATTCAGACCTAGTGGTATGCCTTTCTACGCAGACTTGCACAAAGCATTCCTAACAATCGCGTGCACAGCAAAGTCCAGAACCGGAAGCACGCACGGTCTGCACAAGTCTTGATGTAGATACCATGTCAGAGCTGTTCCGGTCAATATTTCCCTGCATTTCAGCACGAGGAATTCCACGTGTGCTGTTTTTTTTAATTTAAAAAATATCGGGCACTGCGCAGCACAGAAACTCTGTCATACGATTGGGGTTTTCATCAGGAGGAGGCGGTCATGGTCTTCTATATATGAACAGATGCTCGTCGTGGGGGTTACTTCATGAGATTCTGGTCCTGGATTAGTCCAAGGTGCCGTGCCCGGCCTTGCTGGATGTGTTCACCTTGAACCCCACATATCTCCGGTGCTGGACAGCAACTGTTCCACCGTGGAATAATTTGGCGTTGTAGGACACATAAGACATTTTCGTATACAAAAGTTCCCACGTGGCCATCTAGAAATCCTAGCGAGGATCAATAGATAAAGAGTAATTTCAAAAATCTACAACTATTTGTACCCTTATAACATAAAACTACAATTTTTTAAGTTCATTTAACAAAGCTACACCTATTTCAGCCCTTAGTAACACGTACTTACAACTTTTGTAGCTTGGTCCCACTTGTCATTCACACAAGAGCCACATAACCCGGTCCCACTTGTCAGTGACACATATGCTATAAAAGTTGTAGTTTTGTGATACAAGAGCACAAATCGTTGTAGGTTTGTGAAATTTAATCAGAGATAAATCTTGAGTAGTAGTAAGTCTTCGTGGATGGTGGAAGTACAGCGAGAGCACCTAGCTCAAGCTGGGTAACTGTGTTGACAATTTCCTGTAAATCTCACCCAGTAATTACAAGATACTGTTCCGGGTGTTCACAGTGACCGGTGCGACACGGAGACAACGATGCATCTCAATTCCCAATTTGATGGAATCCTGGCCATCTGTTGCAACCGCTGGTCGATCGGCTCGGTCTTCGGAACAAATATCGTGGATCTCTGTAGAACGGACTAGTTCAATGCGGAGCTTAGAGTCGCCGCTCCCGCTCGCAAACAAATGGACGTAAAGCAGCAGTCGTAAGTGTCCGTTTTAGAAATCATTTCGTTTTTGACTGTGATTTTGGATGGACCTGGAATTCTAGGTGGCCACACATAGCGCCTGCACTGACCACTAGCAGCCATTAGAAAGTTGGAAGTGGGAGATATTATAGAGAATCAGTTTAACCGTGCGTGCGTGGCATGCAACTAATCCGATCTTTACTTTAACTACTGTATATAAGGACAGTAATAAGAGTGTAGTTGTCGAACAAGTCATGATGTATTTCGTAGAATTTCTTGGTTTCTAGCTCCAGTTTCACCGTCCGTCAGCAGCTCTGTGCAGTAGTGACAACCCATGCATGAACAGAGGTTGGAACAAAGTAAACAAAACATCAGAAGTTTACCAGAGGTAAATGGGGGAAAAAATCTCTCTTTAGTCTAGCTATAAGTAGTTCGATCCTGTACATCATCTCTGAAAGAATCACTAGAACCTGTATCTTCCTAGAGCAACTATGCACGTAAGCTACTGAGCCAATCAAGTACTCAGGGGAAGGACAGAGCACGTCCTCTGGCAAAAAAAGCTCGGAAGCCGTCATGACTCGTCGGCGGCCTCCGGTATGCTGTGCAAGGACGGCCTCCAATTTCCCGCAATCATCTCCTCCTGCTGCTGGTGGTAGCACACCACGCCGGAGTTCATCAGCTCCGCCAGCACCTTCTCCACCTGCCGCACCTTGCCGTCCTGGCCGCCGGACTTCTCCAGCAGCTCCTGCAGCTGCCGCTTCGTGACCTTGATCTTCACCTCGACGCGCTCCGTCTTCGCGGCGGCGGCCTTCCTCTTGCTCACCACCACCTTCTCCTCCTCCTCCTCCTCCCACTCGTCGCCGTCCGCCCACACCGCCGCGCGCTGCAGCTTCAGACAGTTCCCCATGGCAAAAGCTGCTGCTTGCTCGGGTGCCTCCTTGCCGAGATCGACCTCTGGTTTCAGCTGGAACGAGTGTCGGTTGCTTGCAAACCTCGAGCTCCTTGCGAGAGAGGGACCTGAAATGGTGGTGATGATGGAAGGGTCCCCGGATCGGCGACGAAGAGCTTATTTATACCGCGCGGTTCTGCGATGGTGTCAAATGCGACGTGCCCCGCAACTTGGACGGGAGGTGGAAGCGGGAGGGAGGAGACCGGGTCGTGGCGATGGCGTCCAATTTCATCCAGCCACGTGGACGCTCCGGGCACTGCTACTGCTAGTGCGGGCGGTGAGATGGAGGCGCCTGCCCGCTGGACGGCCGCGATGCGGTGGTGGGAAACTGGTGGTGGGGAAGGGAATCTCTCGAGAAAGACGGTGTTTTTCCACACGACGCGCTGGGATTGGAAGAAAGGCCCCCGCCCGTGTGAACGGGGCTTTTCCATGGGATCTTCCGCTACCGGGGACCCACAGGTCCAGCTAAAACAGTTGCGCAAAACGGGAAAAGGCTTCGGCTGCCGTCTCGGCGCAGCGATGTCTACCGATGCCAGCCTTTTAAATTGCAGTAGTATACATTAGCTGAACACTTCGCTGGGAAGATCATGAGCAGGGCGTGGTATGCACGACCGTGCTCTTTTCTATTTGTTATTTTTTTTACTTTAGCGCGGACGTCGCTCAGTTCTTTTCCTCCTGAAGATTTCTCTGCTTCGTGCCCTTTGTGTTTCGTATCTTGCGCTCGGAAATTTTTGAATGTCCAGGTTCCTAACGCATGCGACCGAAAGTAGATCGTCCGCGATGCGAATTATCAGAACAGCTGCTTCAAACATAGGCTGTGGCAAAAGGTTGACTTATTTTTACCTACTAAAAGCAGGAATCATATTAGTTCAAACCCTGATTCAGCCTTTTTCTCTTTTGCGACGAAAGCCTTGAGATTCAACCTGACGAAACAAGAACAATTAGACCAAAATCAAACATCCTACCGAGTTTAAAAAATAAACCACACATAACGCCCACGTTAGTTATTGCCATCTAGCAACATTGCAAATCTGTGCTTACGTACATTATGCCCCGAATCTTGGTCTTCTGAGTCACAGCCACTGGAATATTGTTTCTATTGCAGTTAATGTTTTATGAATTTGTTTCAAAAAAAATGTTTTATGGATTCTACCAGGTACTTGTTATCTGCTGCATGCAACACGAGCATTGTTCTTTTTTATACGCAGACTACATGCCAGCATATCTCCGTGTAACTGCAGCAGTCAAGCAATATCAGATGCTGCATAGCACTTTGGGGTTGTTCGTTTCCTTTAGCATGCTAAAATTTTGAGGCAAAAGTTTAGTGTCTCTTTTAGGGCTAAAGTTTCCCTACATTTTAGTCTTAAGGGCTAAACTTTAGCCCCTTTTAGTCCATATGTTTGTTTTCTTGAGGCTAAACTTTAGCTCTTTAGTTCCTTTAGCCTCTTTAGCCCTATAAAACGAACAACCCCTTTGCAGTATCCGGCTGACGCTTGTACTTTGAGGATCACGTTTAACATTAATGTAATAGCCTCGATTATTCTTTCCAGCCATACAGGAGTAGTACCTCCGAGCAAATATTGTTGCCTCCGTCACGTAAAGTATTCAGGGTGTGCTCGTTTCCTGAGGTATAAACTTTATATCCATCACATCAAAAAGAATCTTAATATTTATGAGTATTAAATAAAATTTAATTATAAAATAAATTACAGACTCCTAGACTAATTCACGAGACGAATCTAATGAGGTTAATTAAGTCGTAATTAGAAGACGGTTACTGTAGCAACACTTTAGCAAAACATAGATTAATTAAGCTCATTAGATTCATCTCGAAAATTAGCATCAATCTCTAAAAGGATTTTAACATTAAATTGATCGAAATATTTATAAATAGTAAGATTCTCTTTGATGTGATAGTGCTAAATTTTAGAGGAGAGAAACGATCAGAGCCTCAGGCGTGCACGCTTTGCCTGAAAGGCAACAGTATTGCGTCATTTCATCAGCACCATCCTACTGCACGAACAATTATTGCATCTAGTTGAGGGAAACGAGAAGTTGGGCCTAATTTTTAACCCAGCCGACTAGGAGAAAGTCGGGCCCAATCGATCGAGGACCCCAAGCCCTAGCTCCTTTGCACAGCCATCCTGCGCCGCCGCCTGTGCGACGGGCAACCCAAAGCCAGTTCTCCCCCGACCCTGCTCCCCGTATCGCCGCCATGGAGGACTGAACCGGAGAAGAGGGAAGCTCGTCGGAAAGAAGCAGGCTGAGGGCAGAAGCATAGAGACTCACCTTCTCGTTGGACGCGTCGACAGAAGTATACAGGTACTCCCGTTTGGGAAATTCTCAGGTAAATTTTGCTATATGATTTTAGATTAGTGGGCTGGGATCGAACCATTCTAAGATCGTTGTATCGTACCGCAGGCTGTAGGTTTCTGAAACTTCTCCAGTGTAGCACAGCACAGTTGATCTGAATTTTATATCAAAAAAATGTCTGTTATCAAAGTTTTTGTGCTATTTAATGTCGAAATATTAGCGATCTGCCGTAGACAAATCATTGACATACGTTTAAATTAGAGGGACTAATTCGCGCTGAGGAGTTAATAATCGTTACCTGCAAGAGTGCAAGTTCATGTTTTAGTGATTTGCTTTCTAAACTCACATGGATTCTGTCCGTTTTGTGTTGGACTGTTGGCCAAGTTTCATTTGTAATTTTCTTTTTAGATACCGTCATCATCTTGATCTTCTGCCCTATCTGTATAAGGGCAGGTCATTCCACTTTTCTAATCAACCTCAGAATCAATGTTGAAAGAAAAAAGTCATGGCTTCACATCCTAGTTTTCCAAGAAAGACAATAAAGAACAAACCATACAATTTTGAATGTGATTACACATTAGCTAGCTTTGATTCTTGTAGGAACTGAGATTGTACTATAGTGCCACATGTTGTTTCTGCACAATTAATTGATAAGTATTTATACCATTCTTTTATGTTTCTGGCAGCCTCCTCAGGCACTTCAAAATGGCTCTTCATTTGCTTAGGGCAAAAGTGCGGACTTTTCAGGTATGGGTTATATGCGGAAAGTTGTTGTCTATTGCTTTATGCTCTTCTCTGGTGAATGCTTCATTTTTTTTGAGGAAAATACAGTAGGGGAAGCCCCTACTGTGAATGCTTCGTTTGATTGACATAGAGTGATATGCGTATGCTGTTGTGGCAAAACTGAAACCTCAATCTATGCAACAATGCTCATGCCTTGGCTAGTTGTTTTGCTGTCATAAATAAAAGTGTGTCATTCCAGCTGTGAACATTCTAGTTTTCTGTGTTATGAAAAACAGCACAATGTTTGCTGTGGTCAAACAACACTTCAGTCTTTACTAAAAAACATGGTTGGTCATATTAGACCACATGAGCTATTTGGAATAATCCTTTTAGACCTATAGTTCTGTTTTCAAATATTTTTTCTAGGTTGCTACCGAAAAAATCATGAACTTCTACCTTAGGCCATTATACGTCTAAGCGTCCTCTATGGGTCTAAGAAATGAAAAAAATATAGACTTCCTTTATTGGTAGCTATATAGGTTGAGTCCACTTCATGCCCTACACAAATTTAATACATACTGTATTCTAGCGTTTCATTTTGTTCTTTCTTGGACTATCCTATTGTTCATAAAGCATGCCATAGTTTGAAGTTAGGTCCTTTATGGAGTAGGACTACAGACTATATTTTAGCATGTAATAAAAAATGTTTCATGGTTGGAGATATTTGGGATTGTCAGACTTGCACTTGAACTATTATGGGAAAAAATTTCATGATGTCTTTTAAGTTTATACTGTACTTATTTGGCACCTGCACATGTGCTCTTTATAGTGCATGCATGTTTAATCTGTAACGTAATTGATTAAAGTTAGGCCCTATTTGAATCTCCTGGCATTTCAAATCAATGTTTTTCTGAAATCCCTGTTTTCTATAAACATGACATGGAAGGATAGTAAGAAGGAGGTGAAGGGAGCATAAGTGAGAGAATGAACTTTCTTGTGCCTAGGATTTGATGTTTGCTATTGGATTGCAGGATCTTCCATGTGTATGAAAAATAAGCATTTTATATTTCTCTTTATAAAATGTTGGAGATTTAGGATTTTCACGGGTCTGACTGTTGCACATTAAGTAAAATATTGCATATAGCACAGCGGCAAGCGCATCTTACCAGAAGCCACGGATGGGATTTTGGGCTCATATTGCAATGACTGGTTCAGACAAAGAAACATTACTATTGTATGCTGAACCATCTGACATGTATTTGGTTCACATCTATTAGGAATTGAACCCAAGTAGTTAGGATTTCCTAGTAATTGATTGTGATTTCCATGTAATTGTGCCATGTAGTCTGCTTGAACAACCTGTTGGAATTTAATTTGTTGGCAATTCCAGTCCATCATTTTACTTTGAAAGTCTATGTATAATACTCCCTCCATTTTTATTTTGTTGACGTTAGGACAAATATTCTAGTTCAAAAATGAACTAGTTTCCTTGTCCTATCGTCAATAACACAAAAACAGAGGAGTACACAATACCATTTTCCCTGATCAGTTTGAAAGTTAAATCAAGTGGGACAGTTGTTATAGTGCATATGAGAAAAAAATAAAACAAATTCACAAGTGAAAAGTGGTATTTTAGGTCATTCAACTTGTTCCCTTTTTACTTCTATGACAACAACACACTGTTACTCTGATGTATATTTTCTCTTATATTGCTCCACTGTTGATTATATCATTGTTTATTGTGTTTCAGCATCGCATACATGGATCTGTTACTTACAGGTACCACTTGGCATTACACCTTCTTTACAAATGTCAACTGTTATTATTATTATTTTTCAAGCAGCACGGCGCATCCAAGAGTTGTTACAGTTGGAATTGACTTTGGATGTAAAAATTCAAGAGTTGCAATTGTAGATTCGTTGGTATGTAAATTGCTGCTTCTTGGGTTTCATATAACTCCTTAGTATGGATCCTTTGCTGCCAGAAGAAAAGGGACGCTGGATAGTTAATTATGCTCGTCATAGGCTCGTTGTAAATTAAATGCATCTGAAAAGGAGCTTCGTCAGCATGTATAAAAGAACATTTAATCTAATGCATTTCCTTTCCTTTTGGTAAAGAATTTATAAGAGGGCTAATTTCGTCTTATGTTTCTTACTGTATCAAAGAACATTTAATCTAATGCATTTCCTTTCCTTTTGGTAAAGAATTTATAAGAGGGCTAATTTCGTCTTATGTTTCTTACTGTATCAAAGAACATTTAATCTAATGCATTTCCTTTCCTTTTGGTAAAGAATTTATAAGAGGGCTAATTTCGTCTTATGTTTCTTACTGTATGAACTTGGTTCTGCAATTTCAGTGTTCCTATTTAAAGTTCGTTTATACTCAAGTAGTGATAGAAGCTCACAGAATATGTGTGCATCTGGTACAGTTTACCACAAATCATGGTCCATTATGCCATTAATTTGTAATCCCTCCATTTACTTGCCTGTTTCAGATGCCAAAAGTTCTCTATGGTGAAAGTAGTCGGGTCATTCCATCATATGTTACGTTAATAGGTCAGAATTCATTTGTACCTTACCAATGGGGTCTGCAAGAGTTGAACAGTGCTGGGAACCGCTTTGCAGTTGGAGAAGTTGCAAAGAGTAAAATGTGGATGCAACCTTCAGGTGCTGTTTATTATAATATAAAAAGAATGATTGGAAAGCAATTCAATGAGCCTTGCATCCAGGAAATGAAAAGAAGGGAGCATTTCTGCATCGTTGAAGGACCAGGAGGGGAAGCTTGTGTGGAAATTCATGGAATGAGATTTTCTCCAGTTGAGATCACCAATATTATCCTTGCAAAACTGAAGGATGTTGTCCTGTTGCATCAATGTCACGACCAACTACA
Organism: Chloris gayana; assembly: GCA_031894775.1. Taxonomy (NCBI): domain Eukaryota; kingdom Viridiplantae; phylum Streptophyta; class Magnoliopsida; order Poales; family Poaceae; genus Chloris; species Chloris gayana. Next base: position 13,274 of record JAUNZO010002800.1, read on the forward strand.
AGCTGTGATAAGTGTCCCTTCTTTCTTTGATAAACAACAAAAGGAGGATATAATGTCAGCAGGATACAATGCAGGCTTAAAGGTATTGCAATTGATTGATGAACCAGTAGCTGCTGCTCTTTCAAGCACAACTATAGAAAAAGGCATTGTTGCTGTTTTTGGCATGGGTGCTGGCTCATATAGTGCGACAATCCTTCATGTGTCTCCAGATGCAAACATTGAGGTACATTCTTCCAGATATTTCTTTCTGTGTTATCCGTAGTTGACAATTGCTCTGATCTCCGTTGCTAAAGCTTGTTCTGATTTGTCGCTTTGCGTGAACAGATCATTACTCATAGTGGCGACCCCTCCTTGGGTGGAGATGAGTTTGATAATGTACTTGTGGACCATTTTGTTGACCAGATAACCCGACTTCATTTAGTTGACATTCGTGGAGATAAATATGCTATGATGATGCTTAGAGAGGCGTGCGAGCAAGTGAAAGTTGAATTATCAAGCAAATCTGAATTCACAGTTTCAATTCCTGCCTTCCCTATATCTGCTGAAGGTATTGTTGATCTCAGGATCACTATCTCGCGCATACAGTTTGAGAAGTTAGTTGATAGCCTGATAGAACAAATCAAAATTAAGTGTCAGAGCATTTTGAAAGATGCTAAAATGTCTGTGAAGGATATTGATGAAGTTATATTGATTGGGGGAATGACAAGAGTTCCAAAGATACAGAACATTGTCTCTGAAGTTTTTGGCAAACATAACACAAGAGTGATCCCTGAGGAAGCTGTGGTTATAGGCTCTGCAGTGCAAGCTGCTCTCCATGTTGAAGAGGAACAAGATGTTAGTGAAGATATGATCCCTCTCTCTATTGGAATCAAATCTGAAGAAGGTGGCACTTTTACGAGGGTGATTCCAAGGCGCACCATGGTTCCAATGAAAAAGACAGTAAAGATTCCTCGGTGGTGTGGTGATGGAGGGACTGAACATGTCAGCATTTATATTGGGGAGCATGTAATGGTCGAGCATAATTTGCTGCTCGGAGAGTTGGAAGTAATTAACAATGCAAGTTCATATCAGAATGCTGATGTTGAGCTGACAGTTGAAGTGAATAAGGACTTTGTTGTTAGCGTAAGTGCTAGAAATGCTGATGACCAGGGTGACTCAGCTGATGGTGGGCTGATGTCTTTTCAAGCCTTCCAAATAAAAGAGCACATGTGTAAAAAGAAAGTTGGCAAGGCTGTAAAAAAGGCTTTACTTGATTGGGGGATGCATGAGAAAGGAAATGATGCTCGGTTGAGAAATCTAGCAAGGCTTGTAATGAACACCATTGGTGATGCATTGTCCTCCAGGAAGGATGAACTCCCGGGAGACCTTTCAAAGGATGCTGTGAATGCATGGTCAGACTTGCAAAAGTCATTGTATGGAGATGCTGATGTGTTGAAAGATAAGCTGCTTACTGCATTGAAAGTGGAATCACTGCTGTTGAGCTGGAAGTTGCCATCAGAATCTCTTGACAGCGGTTCAGATTCGGCAAATGATGCTTAACCTGATGGTTTCGACTATCTATTAACTGTTCATCTGTAGTCATAATGCTGTAGAACTTTGTAGGGAAACTTTGCTCTAAAGCTTCTGTAATCAGAAAACTTTGGCATCAAATGTTAGGATGACAGACCTAGTGGGCCCGTGGGGCATCAATATATGTTTCTAGGGAGTAATTTGAGCCAACTCTAATTTTTGAGGAATGTGTCTGAAGTCTCTTCTATTGTGCTCAAAAGTGTGATTTCTGCAATTTAAAGTGTTTGCAATCTGTGCTCCTAGGGGTTTCACTTGCTTGTGCTGTTTTCTACTGTTATGCGGTGATTACTCTACTGTGAAGTGCGTTGAAAATATTGTTTTCTACTGTTCTGCTGTGATTATTCTACTGTGAAGTGTTTTTACTGTTTCCATACTCGAGACACCATGGCCCCTAGAGCTGAGAGCCCGAGACTTCATGGCTTCACAATTATTTTAATCGATTAGGAGTTCTGCAATTTGCATGCCTATATAAGACTATAAAATTCCATAATTCTAGGCTTGTAGAGCATGTTTGGTTTGCAGTCAATGGCTATCAAGCCAAAACTTTGATCGCTCACTGGGTGGGCACGTGCATTTGGATTGCTGCCGTAATTTGGCTAGTCAATGCCAATGTTAGCCAAAGTGTTGGCCCCAACTTGAGCACCAAAAAATTGGCTCGTCCTCAGGTTGGTAAGGTGCACATGGAAGTAAACCAAACACAGCCTCGTAGCGCCGGTGGATGTATTAAGCATAGAATAGAAATGTGCAATTTAAATGTTTTAAAGTGAATTTAGCATTAATGTTAACGCGTGCTAGACTTTAATGTCCGTAGGCTGCCTGGGCTGCGGGGGATGTACGAGTAAGAACTCATATTTACTTTCCTGAACTATTTGTCAAAGTTATCCCTCCTCCCTCCAACATCCAACGCCACCGATTATGCACCCTGCTCGAACTATAAAAACCGTTCGTTTTACACCTGTCTAGTTTTTACAACGGTTTTAACTGATGCGGCTAGTGAAGTCCACAAATCAGGATGACACTGGTTTTGACTGATGCGGCTAATGAAGTTCACAAATCAGGATGCCACATCAATGTCGTAGGTCCCACTTATTTTTATTTTTTCTCCTCTTCTTCTCTTCTCCTAGAACTTCGCAAACATCGCCGCCTCCACATCCGCACCACCTCAGCCCACTCTAACGTGCGTAGCCTCTCTCGTCCTATCTTCGGCCACCCACCTCTGACCGCTCACGCTGCGCCCCTCTCCTCCCGGCTCGCCGCGCCGCGCCGTGGTACGCCGTACCGTCGACAGGTTGCCTCCCGTCTAGCTCCCCACGCTACCGACTACCTTAGTGTGACTTCGACCGTCCGAGCTCGCCTCGGGACGACGCGACACTCCGACGGCCACCGCACGACCTTCTACACAGGGAGACTCGCGCCCGATCTGAATCTCGCAAAGCCCCATGGTGTGTTTGGTAGAGCTTATGTATATGCGGCTTATTGCTTATGATTCACCTTATCTATTAAAATTGCTTATATAGCTTATCCAACTTGTTGTTGCATAAGCAATCAATCCGTTTGACAAAACAGCTTATCAAAACGGCTTATGATGTGAAATGAGTGCATAAGCTAGAAAAGTAAGGTTTTGGTTGCTTTTCCTTTCTAGTACAAAAGAAAACACTACTTATGTTATGTTTGGTAATAAATTGCTTATGACTTCACCCGGTTTGGTACACCTTATGGTTTATAGAAGCACAAGCTGCCTCGTAAGCTGGTCAATAAATTGTATCAAACACAAGGTCATTCTCAACGGGCCTTTCATTTGCAATTAATTACATGTCACATCAACAAATACGATGGCATAGCAAGATATTTATTATGAATGAGGAGAGATGTCTTTCGTCAGTATGAAAAAGGATATGGGCACCCTTTCTAACACAATGAAAGTCGAATGAAATAGCACCGAGAGTCTTTCATTTCATCCTCAACACCCTCAACTAATAAAATATTTTAATGTTCTGCCAAACCTATGAAATCGCGCAAACTAACATTAAGATGCAATTTCATTTAAGAGAAAACCTGGTATTTGCTCATGGACACTATTCATTTCTGTCTTTGCTATTGGGAGATTTTTTTCTATTCAACCATTCTACACAGATGGGCTTATCCCTTTTACCATGATAACATGGGGTTTCCCCTCTTACCATTGAACAATTATTCTCTTCCTTCCTTTGCCATTGCTTAATATTTGATCATCTTTAACTCTATTAAGGTATGTAAAAAGACAAAAATACCCTCATATGTATCTCACACACACAAAGCCATTTTACGTCATTTTTTGAGACAGAAAAAATTCAAAAGATTAAAAAATTTCATACGTAAGGCAAAAATTAATTAAAATAACAGAAAATTCAATACTTCATTAAAATAATAGAAAATTAAAAAAAAAACCCACACGCACGTCATTGTTGAATTTTCTGTTATTTTGAGGAATTTTTTCCTTGCGTACAACATTTTTTATTTTCTGATTTTTTCTGTCTCAAAAAGTAGCGGAAAATGACTTTGTGTGTGTGAGATACATGTGAGGGTATTTCTGTCTTTTTACATACCTTAATAGAGTTAAAGATGATCAAATATTAAACAATGGTAAAGGAAGGAAAATAATAATTGTTCAATGGCAAAATGGAAAAGCCTTGTATTGTCATGGTGAAATGGGGAAACCCGCTGTGTAGAATGGTAGAATAGAAAAATTCTCTGCTATTGGACACTCTAGCTTTGTGATAATTTGTTGTAGGACATCACCTACAATAGAATATGAATATATGAGTTATAGTTGGAAAGAGAAAATTTATTAGACAAAAATGCCCTTTGTTATTCCGGATGCAAATAAAAAATATATTACAAAATAAAAAATTGATAAGCAATATAATTTTTGCAGTAAAACATTACTAATATGTGTATATTACATACAAATGAATCCAAACTTTAATTTCCTATCCATTTGCATCCAAAACAACATAGGGTATTTTCATCTGATGGAATTTTCTCTCTCCTTCTCTAAGCAATATAATTTTAATTTATTGAAGCCAATGTCCTCCAACAAATTGACACAAAGCAAAAGTGTCCAGTAGCAAAGACACAAAAGAGTAGTGTCCATCAGCAAATACCATGTTTCTACGGTGTCCACCAGCAAATTTGCCCATACAATAACTATATGGACCCAGCGACGCACGCCCATGGTTTAATTTACCGTTCGGTAACCGGCCGGTTACCACGGTTACCGCAGTTACCGAGCCGGTCCAGTAACAGCGGACGGCTCGTTACCGATCATTTGAAATTTAATTTTTTGAATTTTTGAAAAAATTGATAAAAAAATTCGTAAAAAAACTAGACGTCATATAATGATTTTTGTTGAAATAATGCTACAAAAATTCACAAATTTCAGGGGTGAAAAAAATGAGAAAGCTAAAAATGGAGAAAATGAATAAAAAATACAAAAAGAACCTTTCCCCTTCGTATGAATGTCATTTGTTCAATATTTATTGTACCTATTTTTTGTCATTAACAATTATACTCTAATTATATGTGAGACATTGACTACTCGTAGGATTGCGCTAGTATCAATGGATGAATATGCCAATTGGATGTAGCAACCATGATCTTGTGTAATGCATAATATATTCTAGCTCATATAATTATTTGTTTAATAACTATATGATGGAATGGACAATTTATTTGAACAATTGTAGTATGGATTATATGCCTTACCAGTTTACATGATATTATCTGGATTATATGTGCTTAATATCCGTGTTTCATTAGTGTTAAAATTATGCAAAGCTCATGTCATTTTTTTTACCTTTTGTTTTATATTTTTTCTTTCTTTTATGTCGATTTTCTGTTGCGGCTTGCGGTAAACCGCACTTATCGAACGGTAAATGGTACTTACCGCTCCATAACCGATCAGAAAACCCCTTTCGACTCAAACAAGTTTAAATTCGTTATTTGTGAAGTCGCGTAACCGCGGTTATCGCGATCTCATGGTGGAGCGCTAGCTGCGGTATAATCTGTAAGTTAAACCATGCCCACGCCGCCGCCATTCAGTCAGGCAACAAAACCAGTCACCTTCGTCGTTCCCCCAAATCGCCGTCATGGAGCACTGAGCAGGAGAAGAGGGCAGCTCTTCGGTAGGAAGCAAGCAGAAGGCAGAAGGCTGAGAGTCACCCGGCGCCGTTGGACGCTTCGACCGGGGAGAGGCGAACGTAGAATGGCTCGCACTGGTATTATTTCAATCGATTGCATTCCTACTTGTTTTTCCTCGCCAACCCTAATTTCACTGAAAAGAAACTTTTTTTTTGCTTACTGGTTTGGTTTTGTCTAGTACTATATACTCCGTCTGCAAAATCCAATTCCATATTCTATCGAGTGCTCTTACCTACTGTTTGTTGTATTGTGTGGCTCATGCGTGTGTAGAAGTGGTGGACCGTCGCGGGGCCGGGGTCTATGAGATTGAAGGTCCCCGTTTGGCCGGCGGGGCAGGCTACCTTGCACCGCGAATTGGCTTATTCACTGACTATTCTGTGCTCCAGCACATACGCACCAAGAAGGCCTTTCGGGATTATTTAGAGTTGCGAGAGGAAGCATCAAGAAAGGCCGTAAAAGAGTTGGTTTCTACCTTCAGTTCCCCAGTATGTATCCATTGCCTCACTCGATGACTGAAGTACCAGAATACCGTTTAATCCCTTTTTTTCATCTAAGAGTTTTTGGTGATATCAGTATCCTTAATTCTATCTATGTGTGCAGGCTGATTTGTTCTTCCTGACTGATCTCGATGGAAATCTATTTGAACGGCACTACCTTAACCGCAAGGCATTGATTGAACAGGTGCCTCATGTCTTTAATATTGGACTTGTGTGTTTGTTCAATGCTCACTTGTTCTTTTATTAACTTTGATTTAAAACACCTATATCTCCACACGCCTTTGATCTTTATGGTTAATTGTTTTATTTTGTTGACTCTTCAGCACCACTTTCTAGCTGCTATTTATACATGTTTTTGCCTTGCCATTAACATATAAATATATAATGAACAGAAACTGATAGATCCACTTTCCATGTCTTTTTCATGGAAAGTGAGGATTACAAACGAGTATGCTGTACTTTTTTTTTGTAGAAATTGATGCTAAGTTCTAGGGCACATATACATTAGCATCTAGAATGCAGGATATAACTTATCATATGTGGTAGGCTGATTTGGCTTCCCTATTGTTTCCATTCAACATGGTAGCTTTCCAATAATTTTTTGAACGTTAGGCCTCCCTCTATGTAGCGGTGTTGGTTATTTCTTATTTGGCTTGCCTAATCTTATCCTGGAACTGAAGCATTGCCTGATGAGTGCCACTGAGTGCACTAGAACATTGAGCTCCGTTTGTATGTACCTTTCTGCATTTAAGCTGGTATAAAAAAAGTGGGCATATGTTGGGATGTTGGGAGTGCATTAGAAAGATTTTTTTGTACTATATCCTCTAAGCTTCTTTTCATTCTTGCTCTGCTAAACATAAGAGTGAGAATTTTACTGGCTGTTTTCAGAGTAATAAAAAGCTTGCAGAGTGTTTTCTCTTCTCATTTGTATGTTTTTTTTAAAAAAATTATAAACAAAGATTATTTATATCTTGTTGGTCCTTTCTTATTTGGCTAGCCTAATTTTATCCTGAAACTATATTATTATCTGATCAGTGCCATTGAGTGCACAGAACATTGAGCTCCGTTTTTATGTGCCTTTCTGCGTTTAAGCTGTCATAAAAAAATGTAGGCATATGTTGTGGATGCATTAGAAAGATTATCATGGCCATGCCCATTTTCCTTAAGAAGTGCTTAAATTTGCTTCTTAAATACACAAAAATTCTAATCTCCGAAGCTCCGTCACTGTTTCATGTACTATAAATCCTCTCTATTTTTTTTTTCATTCTTGCTTTATCAAACATAAGAATGAGATATTTAATGGTTGTTCTCAGTTCTCAGAGTTATAGTCACAGAGTGCTTTCTCTTCTCATTTTTATAAAGAAATCTTTGTTCTTATCTGATTATTTTCTATCGTGTATTTAAATGGAACATTCATCTTGTAGTGCTCTATGGTGAATTTTTGTGAAAATGATGAAAGTGAGAATGATGACATTTCAACAAATCTTCTTTTGAGAAACGATATCATCCACCATAAGCATGTAAGTATCTGCAAAAGCAACTGCACTTGCTTTGAAAAAAAATGTTCAGTGCTATATATGAGTAATTACCTGTTGCTATCTTTGCTGAAGCAAATATGTTGAAACCCTTATACTGGTGGATAATTTTTTGTGCTTATTTTATGTTGTTTCTAGTAAACTTGAGTTTTTGCAATGCAATACTCATGAAGATTACATATGCATGTGTACTGAACTCACCTGCGATGGCAGGTTCTATCTCTTGAGTTTCTCTATTGAACTGATTATTCATACACATACACGTGCATATGACATCAGTGCACATAAATCCTTCATCATAAAAGTGGAAGAACAGTTTGGTACCACTACAAACACATTTCATTTTCAACTAAAGTACCGAATAATCAAAAGTCGTCTGCTTCATCATCATGAAGCATGACCATGTTAAATGCCCTTTCTTATTGTTGGATTGAACCCTCGACAAGTATTCTAGAAAAGAACAAGTTGCCCTAGTCATTTTTCTGATGATTTGCTGTACATATCCATTTTCTAAAGCACTTGCAATAGTGGGTGCCTGCAACTGTCATAATATGCTACCAGCCAGACCTGAGAAAATGGGACTCAAATGGGTTGGTTTACATGGAATGCAACTCGAAAATTGTTATCATGATGCACTGCACTAAAGAGCCTTTTGTTTATAAAAGTCTACTAAATGAATCAGATGAGTTGAGCCCCAATGTACCCCATCTACTGGCTCGTGGCTCCTTGTAAATGGTTATCTGAATCTGACACATGTAAGTCTCCAATAGGATTCAGACATCCTTGGATAAAAAATCAAATATAAAAGAATATCAAATTTTTGCATTTTTATGCTATAGTTATGTGACAATTCTTGTGCAAAGATGAAAGTGTACTTTTTTTGTTTGCAAGCAAACTGTGCTTTATTATATAGAATGTTAATGAAAAATCCCCCCCCCCCCCTCCTACACACACACACTATCTGTTAGTGCTATGTTTTACATGTTCTGTACTTCCTGCCATCAGCTATGTCAATTGTGTTTCAGTTGAGGATCATCTTAATGTTTCATGAATTTCAAAATTCTGCATTCTTCATCCCTTTTGCTTGTCGAAAATAATGCTTGACAAGAAACTGCGCTGTTGAAAGTCCTTTCTCATTGTTGGACTTTCAAATTTTGCAGAACAAAGCTGAGCTTCAACAGAAATTGATTGATGTTCGAAGATATGCTGCGTATCGAAAAAGTCTTCTGAAGCTTGACTTTATCCAGGTGCCTGTCAAGAGTGTCAGCTTTATCTTTTATTCTTCACTATTGAGCTTTCCCGTACTCAGTTCAAGAATTTTGCAGTGGAACAGCGATTCTGATGAAGCTCTGAAAAGGATTAAATCATCAGACAAATGGTCTATGCTCAGTGATAGTGAGCTAAAACTTGGTTTGAAGGTTCTTATTGCCATTTGTTTACATTATGGTCTCTCAATTCCATAATATAGTGTCCCCCCTGATTCCATCATGTAATAGCTCCTTTCAATTTGCAGTCGCATATGGACCTGTTGAAAGAGCACAAGAAACCGGGTTCAACTCTTGAAAGCAGCAGCACATCTGAGGTAGAGAATACTAATTTTTTGGCTGTGATATTAGATAAATGGTACCTTGTTGCATTTTGAAATTACGAAGCTGTTCAATTTTGTACTCCTATAATATTTATCAATAATTAAAGGAGCTAATAAGGACATACAGTTTTCTTTTATTCCGGCTTTTTCCTTGAATAGTGTGTTACTTATTTGTTTCAGCTAGAATATTACTATATTGTTTTCTCTTAAAATTTGCACGGAGTCTCAAGATAGCTATGTTTTATCCATTAGTTTTGAGCCCACAAAATGGCTGCTTGAAGATTCTCTACATTGAGAATTGCAATCATTCTGCTGCCTTGTTAGTTGTTAGGCCTATTTTTTTTTCTCAGGTCTGCATATTGATGTTATATCCCTGGTTCCATTTTTGGAAGAGTTGCATACCTGCCATTTTAATTATGCATTGTCAGAAAAGAGGGGGTGGGGATAAGTTATATTTGACACTAGCACTAATATGTGAAAATACACTGCCTTCAACCTATGCCAGCACTTCCCTTATCTTTTTTCCTTTTAAATGAACCTCAATTTGCATAAGCTTTCCTCTGTTAACTCACATGGCACTCCTAATTAGTACCCTCCCGTTGTTATATATCTGTAAACCACAACACCCTCCTATATCCTTATCCCCCATTTCATCCTGCCAAGGCACCCATAATAAGCTTGATCACACTTCGTTTTGCATGGTAGCCATACATCACAAAATGCTGAACTTCTGTATAAGTGGAAACACGGTTTCAAATACAAGCAGTCCTTGGTATGAATGTGATTTCTAACCTTTTTTATTCTAGAAACATAGCTTTATGTGCTTTTGTTTCCACTGTTACTTTTCATCCATCGACTTTCCTGTTTCTGTAAGCACCATTACATCAAGCATGTGCTATGTTTATTTCTAAACTTTCTCATAGATTTTGGCCACTTGCTTTATAATGCTTTACATGATATGGTATGTGCGCCTCTTCTTCATTTTTGCAGTTTGAAAATGTAGCCAGAAAAGGTAACTCATGATGCTATGCTACTTTCTTCTTGTGACAAATTTGAAGATCTTACATTTATGCTTTCGGTTCCCATAGTTGCTTATGCATGAATACTTCCATGGTGTCAAGTTAAAGAATCTTGCGCAAGAGTGTTCTACCCAAGCAGAAAATACGGGAATCATTCTCGTTCAACAGGTCAGTTTTCTGCTTTTAGCTTTATACTTTGAGCTATTCGTTGCAATTCTATAATAGCATAATTGTGACATGAATCTTACCAAAGTTATGGTAATGCAAATGTTGTTATGCTGTTGTATTTGCACCACATTTGAATTTGCGCTGCTATTTCTCTTTTGGTAATCTATAAACTTACTTACTGGAGTTAGTTTTTATTCTATGAAATTTTTCAAATCAAAGTGACATCCCCTTTTAAATCATGGGCTCTTCCGCATGTTATTTTGACACTTGTTTGAGACTGTACCAAATCATTTTGTATTTGACTTCTTATTTGCGTTTTTATTTTTGACTATTCTCATTCTTCTTTGTAATATTTGTTAAAAAGATGGAAAGGTATGTGCCTGCCAAACACAAGCAGACAAAAAAACTAATACATATGAGCTTTGGCTCCTTGGTGAATATTTGAACAATCTAGGTTCGTTGTCTTCTATTGCAGTTTCTACCTGTAAGAGCACCTGTGAAGGAACGAATAGCACCACCGATTTCCATATACATGAAACAAGCAGTTAAGAAGTCTGTTGATGGCTGGATGGGTTACCTGCGTGGTGGGAGTGCTTCTCGTGCTAAGCCGTTGTGGCGGGCTCTTCTTTTTGCTGTTGTGGGTGCTACTACAATTAGCATGGCAAACGAACCGAATCTCCGGCCTACTACCTGAAGCCTCACAATGAAGTACTAAGTAAATCTGGTTAAGTTAAATACTGATGCTATACTAAATATTATGAGCCTGCTTGTTGCGCTATTGTATTTCATACACTGTTGTGTGTAGCTACATTAACTTAGCTGCCTTTGGAATTTCAGTCTTGTGACGTTTACTACTTTTGTAATTGTTGCACTATCTTACTGGTGATACTGATGATAAATATTTAGTAGACACCTGCAATCTGGTCACATGTAGGTTTTTTTACCTGAAGCATGTATGTTGTAATCGTAGATGAGATGGGACTTTGGCCTTTGGTCTATAGACATCTGCAAATCTAAAAAGGATGTTGGTAAGGATCCGTCAGAGTCCAGTAATATCATCATGCTCCTAGTCATTGCGAAAGTTTTTCTTAGTTTCACTGCAAGAAGAATTTGGTAGATGTCCATTGCTCAAGCCATTGCTGTATATTCAGAAAAATATTTGCGAATGAATTACTGTTGCCATATCGCAAAAGGATCCATTAGAAATCATAGTGGAAATTATGCATACCTAAACAATCCCGTTGTATGGGCTTCCGAGATACAAAAGGATCCGTTGGAAATCATAGTGGAAATTATGCATAAACAATCCGGTTGTATGGCCTTCCGAGATATACAAAGTTTCAATCTGTCTAGCTTTGTAAGTGTATGGAGACTGATTAGTGCACCAGATGTCCAGATCATATAAAAAAAGTAAATACAGAGCTCTGCTAATTCGTTGATTACTGTTAGATATTGTGTTGTTGTTTGCTTTAAGCAAGTAGGGATGGACAACCGTGATCTAAATAGTAAATACCATAACCGAATCCAATGTAATAGGAAATCTAGTTAACTAAACTCTTAATTTTTAACTTCGGATGTCAGTGCCGGGTAGCCAAATAATTGAAGTTATTAAAGACAACTCATCCATAAGCTCCATACCATTTAAACGAAGTTATTGTATTTCAAGTCAACTTTTGAGCTGTAATTTAATGAATGTCACAATAACTATGTTCTTTTATAATATAGTTAATACTACCTTTGTCTCATTGAAAGTTCGTTTTTGACTTTTCATATTTCACGTTTGACCGTCTGTCTTATTCAAACTTTTTATAAAATACTAAAATAAAGACATTATTATTAAAGTATCACTAATGATAAATTAAGTTAAAAAAATAAATAGTATTTTCATGTCTTCAAAACTCCATCTTCAAACCCCCATTCCTATGGTGGACGTGTATCGACTGATTTGAGGCATTTTTACTGCAAGCTTACAGTAAGGGGTCATCCACTGTCCGTTGCATCCAAATACATCCGACGTCGTTCCTACGCTCTTGCCTCATTTAGTCGTGCGTCGCCAAGGAGGCCGCCGTCATAGTGTTCGTGAGAAGGAAGCACCAAGGGTGAGGCCAGCTTCGGCAACTTCGTATTTATGCCCATTCCGTCATAGCTGCCAGCGGTTGAGACCATATTGTACACCATGGCTTGTAACCCTGCATCGTGGCCATTGCGCGTAACCTTCTCCAATGAGTCGCCGGTGACTTGCGTATTACCGTGGAGGCAAAGGAGTGCAGCTTTCCGTTCCTGGCAATGGTGGGGGAATACACCTATGATAACTACTCACTCTGTTCATAATTTACATGTCATGCTAGGCTTCCTCACTTTTCTTTAATTACATGTCATTCTCGCTTTCCAATACACCTTTCCCTCTTTTCAATACAATATTTCCTCTTTCCACTACACCTCTATCTCTATCTCTATCTCTTTATCGTTTTCAATACACCCACCTTTTTCACTTCTCCTTAATTCCCGTGCTCAACTCCAAAACGACATGTAATAATGAACGGAGGAAGCAGTTATCCACGAGGTTGAGCTAGTTCAATGCCGAGAGTTCACCGGAAAAGAAATTAAACTGGAGGTTGACCACACGGAGCCCGAAGGCAGCTAGATCGGACGATAGTGAGACAGACAACGCATTGAACCGCAACAAAAGACCGCGGGATTGTTGAGGAGAGCGAGGACACCAGAGGCAAGGGAGTCGCGGAGGCAGAAATAGGGCGGGGAGGAAGCAACGGAGGCCGTCTGCCGGCCAATGGGAAGATGAACGACCAAGTCCCATCACCTGCTCTATTTCTCGAACGATTTGGTTGGGAAGATAAACAATAAATAAGGTAGGAGGCAGGAGAGACGTTGGATGCAGTGGACGGTGGATGACCCTTTACTGCAAGCATGTAGTAAGGCCAGTCTCAGTGGAGTATCATAACACGATTACCAATAAGAGATTCTTAAGAACCGTGCCGGTGGAGGGTCATGATTGAAGATACTCATCTCTCATTTCATAACACTCTATCTCTTCTCTCTCATACCATGTCAGTAAATTTAGTGCTTATTATGACACTACCATGACACTTAATTAAGTTAGGTGATCCGCGTCCTCCTATAATCCCCCAATCATGGCTCCTATTCGTAGGTCCCGCTATTTTCTATTTCCTTTTACCTTTTTTTCTCTCTCTCCTTTCTTTTCTTTTCCTCTCTCCTCTCCGTCTCCTCTCCGCCTCTCCCCGTGGTCGGGTCGCGCATATGGATTCAAAAACCAGTCAAAGCCGCTTAAAAACCGTGAAAACCGGAGTTATCGGTCCGGCTCGGTTTCTAAAACTGATCGGTTTTTCGACAAAACCGAACCTAGTTACAATAGCAAAAACGGTTTTCGTTCAGTTTTTACGGTTTATCGCTCGGTTTTTGTTGTACGAAAAAACCGAGTGGTTCACGGTTTTTGAATCCATGATCGCGCGCTGCCCCTCCCCGCCGGTACTTGTGCCAAATTAGGTCCTTCACATTATTGCTTGTATTCTTAGTGTACTCACAACACATTAGCATTCTTCTGTCCAGTGCCTTGCATGCACTCACACAGTTAGTGCAACTTTCTTTTGCTTTGCGGCTTCTATTTATTGATGATAACTAGATTTTTGTATGGCAGGAAAGTGGCAAATAAAACTTTGGAGTGTATTTTATTTTTGGTACAGATGATTCTCCCTGGCTGCATATTTCTGATGCTTATGTTTTAATGATGTCATAATCTGATGTTGCACAGCAAGATGATGCATCCATGATTTGAGAGTGCCTGTGGGTTGCTCCCAAATGCTGAAAAACCGATTTGTTTAATGTTTATTATTGAAACAACATAACATATTTCTAGCATGTCATGAAAATTAGATATTGTTTAATGGTGTAGTGAGGTTGAGGATATTTCTATGGCCATCTCCTCAACCTCACTACACATTTAGTATCACTTTGGATAACTTGTGCAAAATATCATTAAATGTTATTTTTTTTATCCTCAACATGCTATGAAACAGGTCAATAATGGTTTATGGCCATAATTTGTTTGCCTATTCTCACTCACTCAACAATTAGTGCATCTTCATTAGTTCTCCTTGGTTCATATTCTTACTGCAAATTCCACTGGTTCCCGGTCTACCTTATTTGGTCAGTATAGATTTTCACTCCTTTCTCATAACAGATTGAATTGAAACAATTTATTGATGATTAGTTGAGACAAACAAGTTCCATACGTACATTAGTTATATGGTACTGTGATCTAGGAAAAATCACTGCCTATGCATGATCAGATTTCTTCTGATGTGGTATGTGAAAGTATTTGTGCACTTCTTGTCTGCTCCTTCAGTGACTGATCGGCCTCTTATGGTAGCATACTCTAATAATAAGAAGGAACTAGCTCTATTTTATTTGACATATGATGTGACAAAATAAATCTTGTAATTCTCATTACTTTTTTCTCCTGTGTGTTACTTTTTCCCTTGCTAGCCCATATATCTAAGATCAGAACTCAGAAGTTCAGAATGGATTCTTGCTTACTTCGTCTCAACTGTCTCACTGTTGAATACGTTGGGAACTCTGTTATCTCTGACCCTCTCTGTTAAAGTGTGTGTACACTTACTTTCTTTGTATGCATATATTAATATGTCTTGCTTTCGACTTCATCAATGAGAAGAGTGACATAACTCAAACTTTCAAACTCAAAATATGAAGTCAGTAAGTTACATCTCATGTGTCTCCTAAAAGAAGTCCTACAATTGTAATCACTAAATAGTAAATACACATGATAAATCTCATCTCTCTTCTCTCTAAAATGATAAAAAAGAGAGAATAGTTGCCTCTCTAAAATTATATAAAAAAGAAACATCGATTGAAGGAGTCCTTATTTTCTTACCCCTCAAATGATAAAAAAGAGAAAACAATGACCAAGGAATCTCGTTTTCTATATCATTGTTCCTTATCTTGTTGCTCTTAACAGCTTACGCGCGCCGGTCTGCACTAGTTTAATTTTTTAAAAAAAATTATGAAATAGTGGTTCAACATGCAGTTGGGCACACTACGCAATCAGAATACCGAATCAGTGGGCACGCCCCGGCATCTAGTCTGAATTTATTGTTAAAAAAAGGACCCAATTAGGAGAAGCTAGATGGTTTTTCATTAAGGAGAAGAAAACGACAAGAAATAAGAACCCAAATTTGAGGTTGTGAGGGTTCAACATAACCACATCCTCCACCACCTAGCCAACTGGGACAAGCCCAGTTCCTTAGTCTGAATTTATTTTGTTATATGCTCCTTAGCTGTCACAGCTTGACATCTCTTGGATAGAACTTACAGCAGTACTTCAGAATAAAATTACATACATACCATCTGCGAGTGACGTAGCAATAGAAGTATGGACGTTGTCTACACTCACCGGGGTGAACTTCTCTTGCAGCCGATTGCCCATTAAACTTCCAAAGTTGTTCGTTAGGCTATCTTCAACGGGTCATCTATATGGTGACCCATCTATAAGATTGATCTAAAAACACAAAAAACACTCAGCAACGGACTATCCAAACCAGTGCCCGATTTTGAGCAAGGCTTGGGTCACCACCCATAATTGAGGAGCCACCCAACGTATTTTGGCCCGAGTTCCTCTCCTCCGTCGCGCATGCCTTCGCTCCGAGCGCACGGCCGCATCCTCGCCTCGCCAGCACTCCGCCCCGCCGCAAACTCCACCCCGATGACCCCGAGCTTGGCCCCACCTCGCCTCGCCTCTGTTCCGCCCCGTCCCACCGCCCGCTCGAGCGCGTTGGCTGCCGCATAGATCTTTCATCACGTTTTAGTGCACATACACTTCGTCACACTAGAAGAAAGTGGTTAAACTCGCTGACTCCACGTACATGTTCAGCAGTTTACGTCGCTAACCATTCAATAGGTTACTTCCCTAACTCACCGTACATAGATCTTTCAACAGGTTCCAGCATACTCCATCACATATGAACAAAGTAGCTAAGCTCATTGATTCCATCATATATTATGTTCGGCATTTTACTTCCTCAATGTTGACTCATTGGCAACTCCTAAAAACACAAGTCCAACACCAGCTGTAATGCTTGCCGCTCTGACCAACCAGTTGTTACTTGTAACATTTTTTAACTTATCCAGTCCACCAAAAAGCGAGCCAACAAGCATCTTCGAGCATGCTTTTCTCTTCATGAGGTGTTCATAGCGAACAGCAGTCTACAAAAAACAACCAGCATAGTTTAAGCTCATGATCACTACAAAAGGCAGAACATAATTTCAAAATGGAAAACACAACTATTTGATGCAAAATGGGGTTTCATAAGCTAAAAAGGGAATATACGATTAAAAGGGGATCCTAAACATTGTACACCTTGAGGACAGGGGCATTGAGCAATATCTGCTGAACTCAGAGGAGCCGAATTGTGAGCTAGAGGAGGGAGGGGGGGGGGGGGTGAGAAGGATGGGGAGGCAGGGTGGATGGGGACAGGGGCATTAAGCAATAGCATTTGGGGACAGGGTGGCTATGTTGCTGATCCCACCTGTTGGCACTTGGCACACTTATAAGAGGAGGTTGTGAGAGTAGGACAATAGACAAAAAGCATCACCAAGTCAGTCTTGTTTACAGTAATAATGACAGGTGATTTTATTGGTCTTCATCAAAGCAGGGCAATGCTACTATAAAAATCGATACAAATTCACAATGTCCTGAAACATAAAAGTACGTATTTGTGTATCTATTGGTATAGGCTTATGACTAAGTGCAAAAAAGAAAAGGATGCGCCACCACCTTCAGATATGGATCATGAAGGGTAAGAAAGGTCCACTTATTTCATAGATTTGCAATATTGTGATGATCATGGTCAAGTGCAAGTATGTGTTATAAACAAACCGGGAGATTTGCTGGTGAGGCAAGAGCATTTGGAAGGTTATGCTGAAATCCATGAAGGATGTGTTTCTCATGTTCATCCCACACTCTGAGTGCGAGAGGGTCATCCTGGAAGTGTGAGCGCATCCTCTCCATCAGGGGCTTGACATCATGCATCAGCTCGAGGGTACGTTTAGATAACCGTTCATGCTGATGACATTGCCACTCAAACTCTTCTTTGCACATTCCACATCGGGGATCATATTTCTGTAACACTGATAAATGAACACTTTTACTCCGAAATAAAGAGAATATGACAAGCCAGTATGTTCTGGTGTGGCCGTGTGGGCACATCGTGAGAGTTAGTTTACCAGTTCTCTGCTGTTGGCATCCATGCGACTGTCGGCTGCAGAATTACGCATGGAAAACAATTTAAACAGGAGAATTGTGATTTTTTTCCAATAATAATATACAAATACATGAACTGCTTAAAGCCTTGGACTATTCTTTTTAACATAAGTAAGGCATGTTACTATGTAAACGTAGGTATTGAAAAATAGAACACTATCAGTACATCCAGCATTAACAATAAAAAAGAAAGAAATTTCTCATATCTCGAAGGCGGATAGGGCAGCGTGAGAAACAAAGCGACGGTGAAGAAGGCGTACCTTTATGCGGACCGACGAGCTTCTCAAACATGGACATGGCCGAACTCAGAACGAGATAGCGGTGAGTAGGATAGGGTCAAAGGCCGTCTGGATCTAGATTTGGCTGGCGCCGGAGTGCACAGGCAGAGGGGGGAGGGGGGGGTTTCGTGCGGCGGAGTGTAGTTTGTAGGGCGGCCGCGCCGTCGCGGCACTGAGCAGAACGGAACGAGCAGACAGGATCGAAGGTAGGAAACCATGAGCCGCTCGGATGGTTTTTTTTTTTTGAGAAGGGTTTTTTTTTTTGAGAAGGGCGCTCGGATGGTAGTTTGTTTGTTTTTTCTTTTTGTTGCTGGGCCGCGTTCTCGGCCCAAGAATGGCACGAGGCACCGGACCATGCCGTGCTTAGGCCCCGTTTGGATTTCAGATGCAATTCAGAAAATCCAGGTTATGAAATGGATTTTAAAATCTGAGATTTTACTCAAAATCTGTCGATGCTGTTTGGATAACAGCTACTAGTAGCTAGTATCTGTGTCCGTGGGCCCTGGACTAGTGTACGGGATGGTCTCATTTTGCCCTTTTGCATTTTCTTTCAGCAATTTTTTTTGTGTCACATGGCACAGCAAAGGGCAGGACAAGGGAGCACTGTATGGCCAATATCTGCCTTTAGCTTGTCCGTGCCGGCTACCAGGATTTTGAGAATTTGGTCCTTGCGATTCCACAAGCAGCTTCAGAATTCGCTCCGTTTGGAAGCATCGTAGCTTCTAGCAGCTGGATTGTGAAAATCCGGTGTCTTCCAAACGGAGCCTTAGTCGGTCGGCCGAACACGTTGATTATGTTTGTCTCTTTTGTTTCTTATATATATATATATATATATATATATACACTAGCATAACGGCATGTGCGGCACGCACGTGGTTTAAAAAGTTTAGAAAACTTTGT
This sequence comes from Chloris gayana, assembly GCA_031894775.1. Taxonomy (NCBI): domain Eukaryota; kingdom Viridiplantae; phylum Streptophyta; class Magnoliopsida; order Poales; family Poaceae; genus Chloris; species Chloris gayana. The sequence goes on from JAUNZO010002800.1 coordinate 32,319, forward strand.
ACTCCTAAAAACCACATTAGTGACGACTGCTAATATATTATTGTATTATTGATTGATAAATTATAACATGAACCATGGAATGAAAAAACACCATACCAGCAGTTTGCAAATTCTTTGTATGACTGAAACAAAAACGGAGGTGCAACTTACATGTCATAATCTCAAATGCATGTTGCATCAAACAGCGATTTAATTTCTTAAAAGGTGCTAAAGGTGTGTGTGTGGTCGTACAAACGATGAGAAGATGTATTTCTGGTGACGATTTTAGCATCTGATGATTAATAACCTGGTGATGATGGCCTTGGGGACATGAATAAATAGCACGGCACCTTATCTTGCCGCAATCATCCTGTCACCGGCTGGTGCAGCCCTGCTATAGGATTATTGCAGATGCATGCCTCTCATCTGGCTCTCCGGCCATCAAGCGTTGGGGGCTTGGTTAGTCCCAGCTTCAGTTAATGTGGTGGACAAATCACGACAACCCAGTGTTGATATGCGATCTACTCTGCATTAAAACGATGTCGATAGAGTTGATGGGTGAGTTCGTCTTTACCTCATCATGCTTGAACTGGATCACCGAGGGCCGTGGAGGAACACACCTTTTTCTCCTAACGACGGCTAGGGTTTTCGGGGTGAACTTGCATTAACGTATTTATTTTACGACTCGGACAGACTTTCTTTTCCACGAAAAGCACCTAGGCTTTTAATATGGGAAAAATAGATGAAACCAGATGTTATAGAGTCTTGATGGCTCCTGTCATTAAATTTAGAGTATAGAAAGAAAAGATCATGGTGACGTGGGCCAGCAGGTACAGGGTGGGTATGATATCCATGGGTAAGAAAAAATAGGAGAAAAACGTAGGATCTCTCTAGAAACATCGTTTTTACTATCTACCCCTTATCCGCCTGTACTAATCCTTACAATATGGGTCCGACGTAAGGGGTGCAAGGTATTATTCCTAGGTGAAAAAAGGTTTCAAAAGAACTCGCTCATAATAGTATAGATATATATGTTTTGATTTTTTTCAGCAAGACCCTTATCCACTAGAGCTTTTTGCTATTTTGCCCACGAGTTCGGTGGGCTTCGCTGTAACGCCCACCGCTCGTGGGGCTTCTCTAAAATACCCACGAATACACATGTCTGTCCTCTCAAATGCCCATACCTGTTTGATACATCCATTTTCTTTTCTTTTTCTCTTTAACATATCAGGAAATGACCAAAGTACCCTCGCCCGAAAAAAAAAGAAAATTCACCCGGATTACTGTAGCAAAAAAAGTCCAGATTGCAGGACTACTAATAGACAGCTCTTTTACATGTCTGTTTTGGCTAAAAAAATAGAAAAATTATGACAGAAAATAGAAGAGTTGAAAACCCTAAGTTGCACAACATACACTAAAATTATGGCTAAAAATTATGGACACTTGAAAAGAACATTATTGACACAAGATAAATTCATTTGATACCAACATAGTTCAAAGTAAGTAGCAACATACACAAATGAACGAGCTCTCCAAATGAACATAGTTCAAAACACAAGTAGCAACATACACAAATGAACATAGTTATAGCACACATAGAAATACATAAGTTTTAAACTTCTTCCAACAACAATTTTCTGTCATCCTTCTTTAGCTTGCGTTGAACATATCATGACTTGCGACGAACTTCCTTCTCCCATGAAATCGTCCTTGGGAAACCAACCTTTAGTGCTGTTTTTTCTTGGTTTTCTTTTCCTGTAAGACAATAAAAACACAAGAATGTGAATTTAGTTAGCCACAATCAAATGAAACAAGATAGAAACCAATGAATAACCTTTTACCTTTTCTTTGTTCCATTGTAAGGATATTTGTAGCTGCTTTGCCTATGTCCAAGTTCTCCACATTTTTTACACTTGGTTTTGCCTTTAACCCTTTTTCTCTCATTTTCAGCCTCCTTTTCCTTGTCTTTTGGTTTCTTTTTACCACCACCACCTTCAAGTGCACCTTTGATCCTGTTTTTCTTTTGGCGGCCAACACCTCTTTTACCTAGTGGTGCACCTACCTCTTTTGCTATGTCTACTTTTGGCCATTGTGATTTGTCAGGAAGTGGTTCAATTAGTCTACCGTATGCATTCTTGAACCTTTGAACAGAGTAGTACTCATCTACAAAGTCTTCCATACGTGCATCTCTTGTTGGTTGTGCTGTTATCAGAGCCAAAGCATGTTGACATGGTTTGCCTGTGTGCTGCCACTCTTCACATGAACATTCATGCAAATATGCTTTGACAACATGCCTTACATTAATAGTGCTAATGTCATCCACTTGTGCAGCATAATGATCACAATGCTTAACATTTAAGTGACCAAGACCTCTAGTTTGTGCCTTCAAGACATGTAGGACAGCTGGTAGTATCTTACCTTGTAGTCTTTCTCCAATCTTCCTCCTCTTGAACCATAAAACCATTAGCATCTCTCTCAACCGATCAGCAAGCTCACAAACAGGCAAGTCTTTTATGTCTTTAATCCAGTTGTTAAACACCTCAGCCATATTATTGGTGATGTAGTCACATTTAATGGCTGGATTGAATCCACTTCTCATCCATTTGAGGTTGTGATATACATCCAAATATTCCTTCACCTGTAGATCAGATTTAACTTTAGCAACATGGTGTTCATAAATTTCTTTTCTATATGTCCTTGCTGCAGGATACATGTGTTCTGCACCGCTATATTTTTTAACATAATTGTCCATAAGGTGTCTAAAACACTATCTCTGTTCAGCCATAGGAAATGTACACTAAATTGCATTTTTCAACCCTTTGCAAGCATCACTACAAATAGCAAGTAGTGGAAGATCTCCTATAGCCTTGTTGAGCTGTGCCATGAACCAAGTCCAATTATCTGCTGTTTCATAGTCAATAAAACCATATGCCACAGGATACATCCAGTTATGACCATCAACACCAATAGCTGAAGCTAAATGACCATTCCATCTACCATTCAATGCAGTAGAATCTATGCTAAGGTATGGTCTACATCCCTCTAGGAAACCACGAATGCAAGGACCAAGTGCACAAAAGAATCTGCGAAAATAAGGAATACCTTCTTGCACCACTGCGTCAATTTCAATCACACTATCTCGCATCTTACTCATTACCTCAGCCTTCCAACTGTAAAGTAGACCAAAACTTTCTTCCCACTTCCCATACAAATCTGCCATAGCCTTCTCCATTCCCCTCCAAACTGTGTCATAACCAATGGTGCACTTGTGATCATCCTGCAGCTTCACTTGTAATTCTTTCACACCAATTTGAGGAGTTTTTCGAAGTATAGCAACAGTCTTTGAAGCAACCCACTTGGCACTAGGAGTAGTTGTCCTCCTTCTCATGCTAGATGTACATAAGTGCTCACCATAGTATGCAGCCACCTACAAAAAAAGATCAAAAGCAATGAGACTCTCAAATTTAAGAAACCATATATCATAAGTAAAAGCTTCAGAAAAAGTTATTACAATGATCGTTTGTCCACCGGGTCGTTCCGGACGACCATGTACATGCCAAGTACAATCATCGCAGCCTTTGCAACGCGCGTCAAATCTAGTTTTGTAAGATTTTATTATGCCCAACTCAAACTCGTGGTTTATGGCATACTGTCTAACAGCCAACTTAAAGTCATACATTGTAGGAAACAATGCATTTAGCTCCAACACTGGATTACGTGGGTCAAAATCAATGACCCTCTCATTTGGTATATGGTCGGTCACGGGCATGGCTACACCGTCCATATCAACATCAACAGATAGAACTCTATGAGCAGATACAGTTAGCTTGTGCATTTTTATCCTTTTTTGATGTCTTCTCCGCATCTTTTAAGCCCAAAAGAGCATACAATTGCTCATCACTAGCAACTTCTAACCGTCCTTCGTCATCCACTGTTTCAATAATTTGTAAAGAATCCCAATCAACTACCTCAGCTGCTGCTTGCATTTGAATTTGTGTACTATGTTCAGGCAGTAAAGGATTCCTACAACAAACAAAGTGATGAAACAATGAGAGTTCTATCTTATTATCAGCACAACAAAAAATGAAATATATAGAGTGCATACTGAGCTGTAGGGGCTAATGTCACATTATCCATGCTCTTTTCCATTTCCACAGGCACTATCTCATGAACTATTGCACCTATGAATAAAGCCTAGTGTCAAATTTCAGCTCAATTGAAAACTAAACTATAATTCTACTGTCAATTGGAAACAATAAGCATCGAATCATTAACCTTGCACTTCGTTTGAAACAAATGTAGTCCAATCCATGGTAGACACCATTGCTAGGGTTTCATGTTCACCGGAATCACTTGAGAATGGAGCAGAGAGGGGTGCACTTGAGCAGGGACGAACAGGGGGATCGCTTCCGGTCCGCACGCCAGAAACGGCGCGCCATCGCGAGCAGCGGGGCGGGGTCCGGCGTCGGGGGCGAGCTCGAGCAGGGAGCGGGGCCGCATTCCTCCTCGGGGCCGGGGGCGAGCAGGGGGCGGGGCCGCTTTCCTCCTCGGGGCCGGGGCGGCGAGCGGGGAGCGGGGCCGCGGACCGGGTGCGGCGCCTGCTGGGCCGGCGCGCCGCGGCTTCCGGTCCGCTCGTCGATGGCGCCGTCGCGAGGGCCGGGGCGAGCAGCGGGCCGGGGCCGCTTCCTCCTCGGGGCCGGGGGCGAGCAGGGGAACGGGGCCACGGACCGGGTGCGGCGCCTGCCGGGCCGACGCGCTGCGGCTTCCAAGCCGCCCGTCAATGGCGCCGTCACGAGCAGGAGGAAGGGGCATCGCGCCGGGGAAGGAAGGAGCAGGACCGGCTTGTGGATCTCCATCGTCGCACTCCATTTTGGCTGCAGCAATAGGACGGGTCTCACCGGAGCAGATGGCCGGCGCCGGAGCTGCGCGCCTCCAGGAGGAAGAAGACGACCTCCTTCGATCCGGATCCGGTCGGGGAGCTCGGTGCTGGGGAAAAGGAGACCGAGGGCATTTTCGTCTCTTTAGATAGTAAAAAGGTAAAAATAATTTTAATTAAATTAAAATATGCTCGTGGGCATTTGAGAGAACAGACATGTGTATTCGTGGGCATTTTAGAGAAGCCCCACGAGCGGTGGGCGTTACAGCGAAGCCCACCGAACTCGTGGGCAAAATAGCAAAAAGCTCTATCCACTATGAAGAACAGGTACATAAGTTCAGTCCTGATGCATGAAGTTAGGATTTGTGATGATGATGATGATGATGAGGAAGTGAATGCCAAGAAGGTGCAGGAGGAAGCCGGAATGGTTAATGATGTCAACAAGGAAGTTAAAAAGGTGAAGGGGGTGAAGGTGCATGGAGACCCTAAAGGATACACAAACTTGAAGAAGCTTTTCAAAGAACAAGAAGCTCTCTGTTTTGATAACTTAAATTGCTTCTTAAATGGTAGTTTCTCAAAGTTTTCAGTAGACATTTTCAGGTATGTTTCTTTTATTCATAATTCTTGAGTATTTCTGAGACTTTTTTAAAATTTTGTTGATATTTGCATTTTTTCTTTTGCAGTAAATTGGTGGCAATCGCATATTGCAAAGATCTAGAGGGCTTTTATTTTAGATTCGACCCAAGTTCAATTCTGGTTAAGTTTGACATACATACTCTAGTTTTTGTGGTTGTTGTGCCTATTGCACAACTGCATATAGGTACATTTATATGAAAAAACTTGTTTGTTTCAATTCTGATAACATTTTTTTGTCTTTTTAGATGAATTTAATGCTGCATTTTGTTTTGTAGATAAATGCGAGTTTCATGATAAAGTGACAGGCCCAGTGGCTACACTAATTCATGACTTGGCTGGCCGTAAAATGTTCAAAGAAGTGTTTGATTTACTTCACATGACCAAACAGAACACCATTTGGTGGTATGTCTTAGTCATGTTGGAATCACTAATCTTTTTAAATTTAAGTTGATATGATGGCTACTTATAAGTTCTCTTAAATTTTCAGGTCAAACCTTGCTGATATATTAGATCATCCTTTGTTTCGGCCTCCTGAGAAACAAATCGTTGTTCTCTTTTTGCACAGATTTATCTGACTGGGAGGGATGATAAACTGGATCATGGAATCCAAATATCCCACGTAAGTATTTCGAGGTGTACTACAGTTTTTTGCTTTTTGCTATTTGGCCATTTCTGCCGGCTTTTACTTTTGTTAACAAATTCAATAGGTTTTTCACTAGGCATTTTATTTGTCTCTTAAATTTGGTATAGGTTGCTACCACAAAATTATTAAAATTTATTTTGAAATATAATGTAGCTAGGGCGAAAGACTTAAAGCATGACACCTTCAAAGCCGAACTGAGAGCCGCTGATTTTTATCGGAGAGATTATTCTATCAATGGCTATGATGCTACATATGTTGAGGATATGTCAAAGAAGTGGTTTGAGTTTCTTACAGTGAAGGAACCTTGTTTTGATATTCTTTATAAAAAAAGGCAAGGTCAAAACAGAAGCTGCAAGTGACCCTCAAACATCTCTAGTAACATTTAGTAGACATAATGTTGCTCATTTCAAAGACAAAAACATGGATGCGGTTTCAGTAAGTAAAGTCTAACTTTTCATTTGTTTGCTGATATTCTGTTTAGTCTAAGCATATTCAAAAAAGACAGCATACAAGAATTTAAAGTCCAAACTTGTTCCTTTCTAGATCAAAAGAATAAAGTTTAATTTTCATGAACTCCTGTGAACTCCAAACTGAAAAATAATCTGAATATCATAGGAGCCACTAAGTAATCCGAGATATTGAATAAAACAAGCAGGCCAGTCACACAATGTAATTGTTTGGTGGATGATGTTGATTAGCTGCACCAAGATGTGGCCATCTTTTTTGCAGGATCTATTGACAAGTTAACATTTGCTTTGCAGGTTCTATTAAATGTTGTTACAATGAAGGCCCTTATCCTTGAATTGGACTGACTTTTTTCCCTCTCTGATGATATTCCACGCACTTCGAAAAATGCATCCACAACGAAGACCCCTAAACCTTTTTGGTCTTGACATTTGGTTAGATATTTTTCTTGATTTTGTACATTTATCTGAAGTCTAAAAATATGATTTTATATTAATCTAAAACTGTATTTTTTTTATTTGTGCAGAGGATTGATAGTAGAGGTGGAAGACCACAAGCTACTGACCATCTATTTCTTGTTGTTTGGCACTTAAGTAGTTTTGATGCTAGACGACTGCAATTTGACATCAAGGGACAAACTTTTAGCTCTTCCTATTTGGAACCTCTCCATCTTTGAAATATAATGTCTATCTGCGAACAGTTAGATCTGCGTATTTCTGCAACGCTGCATTTTTCCCAACAGTTGGAGCTGCTCGCCATGATGGTACCCTTTTCATTCTAGAGTCATGTAACATGCTAACCTCGGCTCTATAATGATCTATTAATCAGCTATTTTTGTGAGCTATTTTTGTTGTAGCCTGCCTGGTCCAGGCTGTTGTTCTGTTGCAGTCTGATTTGCTAAGTATGATTAAGCTATGATAGTACCTATTATTGTCACGACTATGGAATTAATTATTTATAGTTGATCAAAGCTCTATCCTAGTCAATCCTTTTTAGGATATGTTTGTCATGGCTCCACTCAAACTCTGGCTATTGCTGTCTGGTTAGCAAAGTATGACGAAGTTATGATAGTATCTTTTATTGGCATTGTTGAGTTATGGCAATGCATACTTGGAATATTCTAGAACATTTGGAAAAGCATAAGAGAAAAGATATTTGTTATGGAAGATTCTAGAATTATTTATTCATGGCAAAGTAGAGAAGAGTGTAGAATCTAGATATTTATATGTGGTAAGAAATATCTAGATATTAGAATAAGGATGAGAATATTCTAGAGCTAGATATTTTAGTTAGAAGAGTGTGGAATGTTGCCACATGACAAGATCCTAGTGATCATGTGTAAGTATAAATAGGAGTGCCCTCTACCCTCCAAGGTACCATGCCATGGAGCCATAGAAGCCACCATAGCTGCTGAAGGCATGACAAAGGTTGCCATAGTGTGCTAGTGTGTATGTGTGTCATGGTGAGTTATAGGTAGTCACCTACAAGAAGAGTGTACCATATCAACTTTGTATTGTGAATAAAGATTGAGCTCTTCTGTAGAGAGTTGGTCTTCCAAGTTAGTAGAGTAAGGTGAAGGTCTCCTCGATATAGTTAGAAGTGCTGGGTTTGGGTCCACAGAAGAAATGGTATCACACCAGTTTGATACCATTTGTAGAAAGTCGGTATTAGTCTAGGGACATCGATTTCCCAACAGGCATGGCTTTGGAATTAATTATTTATAGTTGATAGAGCTTTTTCGAACCTCTATCCTACTCAATCCTTTTTAGGATGTGTTTGTCATGGCTCCATTCAAACACTGGCTTAGAGCTGAGTGGAGTTATCCAAATATCCCAAGTCCAAAAGTTCCTTAGAGCATCCTAACTCTATGGAGTCCTTGTTGATCTCTGATCGTTGTCCTGAACAACTGCTCGAACACTTGTATCATGGTGTTTTTCCAGTACGATGCTGAAACCAAGGTTTATCAAAACAGATTGAATTGTTGAAGTCATTGAAGTCGTCGAGTTGCTGGAGACACCATCTCGCTGGGGACGGACTTGATGAGCTGGTCGTCTCCGGAGCTGGAGAAGCGAGCAATAGAGCTCAGCTCTGAAGAATCGAGCAATAGAGCTCAATAGAGCTGAGAAGCGAGCACGGAAAATGAGGGGATGCAGGCTCTAGAGAGTGGAGTGTGGCGTGTGGGAGGTGCTCAACCTGCCTTTATTGGGCAACCTCGACCAATGCACGTTGTTTGAAAGGATTCCTCCGGGTTCTGCGGCTTGCGACGAAAACCTTGAGTTTCATCCTGAGAAAACAAGAACAATTAGATCAAAACCAAACAACCTACCGAGTTTTAAAAACCCACACAACACCCACGTTGGTTATTGCAATATCAAATGCTGCATAGCACTCTGTAGTATCAGCTGACGCTTGTACTTTGAGGATCACGTTTCACATTAATCTAATAGCCTCGATTATTCTTTCCAGCCATACAGGAGAGTAGTATCTCCGAGCAAATATTGTTGCCTCCTTCAGGTAAAATATTCAGGCTTGCATACTTTTCTTGAAAGGCAACAGTATTTCTTCATTTCATCAGCACCATCCTACCGCACGAAATTTTAAATCTACAGTATTTTGACTAATAATTGCCCTGGATGTGTTAACCATTACTAATCGGTATTGAAGCTTCGAAACACTGAAAATGGCAAAGGATTTGACATCTTAGGCCCTGTTCGTTTTCTGCCCTCTGAAATTTAGCACTGTTACATCAAAGAGAATCTTACTATTTATGAATATTTTAATTAATTTAATGATAAAACCCTTTGACAGATTGGTACTAATTTTCGAGATGAATCTAATGAGCTTAATTAATCTATGTTTTGCTAAAGTGATGCTACAGTAACCGTCTTCTAATCATGACTTAATTAACCTTATTAGATTCGTCTCGTAAATTAGTCTAGGAGCCTGTAATTTATTTTATAATTCAACTTTATTTAGTACTCATAAATTATAAAAATCTTTTTGATTGACAGCTATAAAGTTTAGACCCCACGAAACGAACACAGGAAATATTGTCGTTTTTGTAGGTTAATTTTCATGGACTCTTCTCGCACTAGTTATCTGCAGCAAGGAACACCAGCCTTCTTTTATACACAAACATGCACATGCCAGCATATCTGCACATGCAATCGCTGCCTAGCACTTGGTAGCATCAGCTGACGCTTGTACTTTGTGAGGATCACGTACGTTTCATATTAATCTTCATTCTGACCAGTCAGTAATTCGCAAGTGATACCTTGAAGCATTCTTTTCTCTGTCCTAAATATTCAGGATGACTTCGGCAACAACAATATTACGTCATTTCTGCATCATTCTAGAGCAAGATCTGCCTCTCAGTTTCATTAAACTTAAAATCCTTTTGACCTCATAATTGCTCTGCATCTGTCAACCACCACCGGCGTTGAAGCTTCAGGATACTGACAATGGCTACAGAATCGGCACTTATAGCTCAGAAGAAAACGGCACTTCCAGAGCTGTGGAGCCGAGTTGGGGCGGGACCCGGAGAGCAACCAGTGCTGCGGTCAAAACGACTGCGACACTAGCACTTCGGAATTGATCGGGTGATTGGCACGTCGAGCAACCTTGATCTGGACTTTGTCTCGTCAACGTATTGGTGAGCACCTACTGGTAATGTGGATCAGTCAGTCGTCCATCTCCACCTCTTATTGTAAGCACTAAGCGGACTTTATGGTAAATTTTTACTCGCGAAATGTGAAGGTACCTTGATCCCGACAGAATGATGAGATGAGCCATTTGCCGTTTCCCATTTGGTTCTTTGGGTCATGTCTCACCGAAAAGTCGTGTTTCATTTTTTTCCTAACTAGTTCCTGACGATGATCTGATGTTTTGCACTTTGATTAAAGGACAGCTAAACGGTTCCTGAACATGCAGAACAATGAGCAGAGACATCAAAATCGCAGAGAAGTAGCTACACGGTGTTTAATTTCTTGAGGAAATAAGTGGCACTAATTTCTACAGTTTCGTCATGTTATCCTTGCCTCTTGCGTCAAGCAAGTTACCCAGAAATTCCTTTTGTTTTTTCTCTTCTATTGACCGTTTGAATGAAGCGGAGTGGATCAATACTACTTGCATGCTTACCTCACACTGTGCATGGTAACACGACTGTACCAAAGGCCGGGAACGGATTGGTTGGTTATCCATCGATGAAATCGATAATAATGTATTCATTTTAAAGTTGACAGGTTTTCCTCCAAAAGAAAAGGTAATACTAAAATAATCATCGACGACAAGGCACAAGGTTATAATTGCTCATCATTGAATTCACCCCTTTCCAAGCTTCGGAACGGAAAGAGCTATGCAGTTGCCACCTTTACAGCATCGTTGTAACTACCGCCACTAATAATAACGCTACAGTAGTAATTTACATGGTTCGTCGCATATCGCATCCGAACGAAAGAATCCCACAGCAGGTCACCAAAAAGAAGTTGTGATCTAGTGCCTATCAGCAGAGACTGCAGCTGCAAAGAAGCAGCCGAGAAGAAGAAGAAAAGTGGAAGGCAACGACAACACGGCTGGCAGTGCGGTGTCAATGTCACGACTCGACGACCTCCGGGATGCTCTGCAGCGCGGGCTTCCAGTGCGCCGGCCGGCACTGCTGGTAGACCGTGCCGGCGTTCATGACGTCCGCCAGCAGCTCCGCCGCCGCCCGCCGGCTCTTGGGCGCGCCGGCCCGCTTCTCCATCAGCTCCTGCAGCTGCCTCCTGGTGATCCTGATCGTCACCTCCGCCATGTGCTCGCTGCCCCTCCCGCCCGTCGTGGTGCCGGACGCTGCTCCGACGACGTCGCCGGCCATCGGCGACGACAGGTCCCACTCGCCGTCGTCCGCCCACGACGTCACGGCGTGCTGCGTAACGGCGCAGTTGCCCATGCTGGTTGCTGAGTTGTTCTTGCTGTTTCCGCTGCTGGCTGCTTGAGCTTTTTCTGGATGGGTTGGATCGATCGAGTGGTCTTCGTGTGGCGGACGGGTCCAAAGGGAGGCAGTCTTATAGGTTGATGCTGAGGCTGCAACCGGAACAGCGCGACCGTTCCCAAGCCGCGCACGCCGCACCTAACGTACGTTCCGCTGCGCTGGGCTCCGACGTGGCGACTCCATCCTGCCTGGACGCCGCGGTGGACAGTGACGAGCGGTGGGGTCCCTCGGTCTGAACGCGGAGGCGCGGGGGATCTCCGCCGGTGCGGGCCCGGGCGCTTGCGGTGGGAACGCGGCTTTTCCGGGGGATTCCCCTGCGCGGTCACGGGCGCGGCACGCGCCACCGCCTGGTGAGTGGTGACATGGCTCTTAGCCGCCTGCCTGCTACTGCTGCGGTGCCGGTGCCTTAGCCGCGTACAAAGCATCAGCAACTGCTTGCCTGTTTCCATGGCGGTGCCGCAAAATGCGGGCATAGCCGGCGGCGTGCCGACTTGATCTCGTCAGTTCGGGGTTCACAGTGCGGCGGCGGAGCAAGTTCTGAACACGTTCCACAATCGATGGCTTACGCACCAAGGTCCGTGTCGCGCAGAGTAGAGAGAGTACCTGTCCTTAATTTGGAGAACACATCGCGGTCACACGCTCGATTATGACACCCAACTCCAATTGTTTGTGCACCATCAGTGTTAGGTTGAGATATGGCAGTTGTTGGTTCGCAGTTATACTTAAGGACGCTCGTATCTCGCTGTTGACGTACTACTCGCCTCGCCTAGGCCCCCAATATTGCACTGCTTGGTGGCAACCAGAAACTGGAAACCGACGTGCGAGCGAACAGCAGCGGAGCAGTCTGCGACCTAACATTTCTACGGGGACAGCGGGTGCGTAAGAAAAACCGTCAGGTTGCGCTGGCTCCCGATCGTAACGAGCACGTCAACGCGCTACGAACTGCCTGCAGATGAGCTCGATCGGTGAGACGTACATGTCGGCCATTGCCTCCCTCCGTGGAAAAGACGGGCATTTTTTGTAAGAGTTTGAGCTGGCTGGATAGGACGGACCGGCAAATCCAGCTTATTGTGCAGGCACCTCGCCACTCCCACCCAGCCCACCGATTACCGGCGGCATACGTCAGGGAGACGTTGACTCGGATGATTGCGGCCGATAAAACTAGGGGCTGGCGAGCCGCATCTGAGGAAAAGTCGCGTGCTGCAACTCGATCCAATGCTGTCGCCCCTTGCCATATCTGAACATTGTTGATTGGTTATTATTGGTTCAAGAGGTTCTACTGCACATATAATGTCTCCGAGTTTTCTCGCTGCATATGGCAAATTGTCTCCTGCGTTTTGCATTCTGGATAAGAGGGAAAAAAACACAGATTAAACTGTACCTATGAGTTATGGCCATGCGTCGTGACGAATGATGCTCAAATAGTAAAATTAATTAAAAACTCGGTTTTACCGGTTTACCGACAACAACTCAACCAAAACCGAGATTTATAATCGAAAAATGGACGAATAAAAAGGAAAAAATTGGACGGATCCTTTGATATTGTTTGCAACAAAATTAACCGCATACAAAACACATATAATCCATACAACGTGCATGAAAACCACAAGGCATATGTAATCCATACAACACGAGTTTCAATCTAGAAAAAAATAGGTAATCCAATAAAACACATGATTTTCGGCAAATAAATTATGCAAGACTTGTGATTTACCCTTCCATTCGAGAAATATTGTTGTTAGGACAACATAATTAGTTCAAATTTGAACGAATCTTGTTGTCCTGACGACGACATTTTCAGAACAACGGAGTATTGTGTCTTGTATAAAACATTGTGGATAATAATATTGAAGAAGAGGATAAAGCGCATTCATCAATTTTTTTTGCTACTCAAACTTGTTAATTTTGGTAAAACACTTTCACCAAAATTAATCGTTTATCATTTAAGTACTTTTTACAATTTTTTGTATCAAAATATTTTAGAAGGTAAAAAGTTCAAATTTTAACCGACCGAAAACTGGTCGTCCGATGAAACGGCCTGGTTCGGTTGGTACCCGGCGGTTGCCGACAGCTTTTAAAAACCATGGTTGCAGCATGCTGAACAACAGGATGAGTCTTGTTTGTGACAAATGTTGAACAACATGATGAAGTAGTTGTGCGGTGCCATGTGTAACTTCCACAATAAAGACATATCGAGTTTTCTCTCTTAGTGCATTGTGTGGAAAAATGGAGATAAAGTTTTTTTATCTTCGTTTATATGTGCTTCGTCGTTGTACATAGTTCCATCACGCATCTCGTATAATTGCACGAAAGATCCCGTAACTCATCCTTTATGTAGAACATAAAATTGGGAAATACTTTAATGAGCACACCTCCCCTTCCTCGACGCGCCAAATGTCGGTGTGTGAGCACACCTCCAAATGGGGGCCTGTCAAGGCTCCCTTCGGATAGGATCGGGAAAGGTCGGATTTACTTCGTCTAGCTCGGAAGATGAACAATCAAAGAACGCGGAAGGTTTACCCGGGTTCGAGCCGTAAGAGATGCGTAACACCCTACGTCCCGCTTGTGTGTATTGCTTGTGGTCTCTATTTTTACAATGGGGCACCCTCCCCTTTTATAGAGTGGGGAGAGTGGGGAGAGGGGCACTCGTACAGGTACCCGGAGGGGTACCCGGACGCCCAAGGGGGTCCGGTCCCTCTTCGGGATTTTCCGACAGGATCCCGACAAAATCTGTTACAATCCCTTTGCTGGATTTGGACTCCAAGTATCTTCTCTCCGATTGGTCCCGAGTCCCCCGGCACCGTAGCGGCGTGGCTTCCCGAGACGCGGCGCATGGGGAAGGCGCGCGCACGTCCCGTCGGGTTGCGACCGTCGCCGCAGGCACTTGAGTGCCGCATTAACTCCGGGTGGTTGGGGCGCCGAGGAAGCTACCGGGAAGCTTTCTACCCCCGACGCTCCCACTCCTCCGGCTTTCGTGGGCTTCGTGGACTTCGTGGACTTCGTGGGCTTCCTCGTCCTGCGGCCATCGTCTTCGTCCGTGG
>JAUNZO010002801.1:0-43667 GCA_031894775.1 Chloris gayana
TAGGGCAAATTTCCTCTACGTCACTGAAAATTTTCTTCGTTCCTTCCATGTCATTGAAATTTTTTAACTTCCCTCTATGCCATCCACGCTTTCCTCTATTTGCTAGCTCGAAAATAAATACTTTCTTTACTTCAAAATTTGAGAAAAAATATAAACTTATAGAATAACTTGTGGGAAACATTTTTTGCTATTGAAAAATATTTTGGTTCTATGACATTTTCAGTTTACAAATTGGTGAACTTGGCAAATCGTTAACGTTAGAAGTTAAATTTTGAAGTTTTGAATGGCTGTGAGATTCACTAATTTCAAATTCAAAAATGTTCTAGAACCAAACTATTTTTCAATAACAAAAAAACTTGTCGAGGTGTTACTCTATATATTTACAAATTTTCATAAATTTTGGAGTAAAAAAAGTATTTTCTTTGATCTAGCGAATAGAGTAAAACATTAAGCGGTAGCATCGGTGGCATAGAGGGCATGAAAATTTTAAGTAGATGGCATAGAGGGAAGTTCAAAAATTTTCATGGCACAGAGAGAACATGAAAATTTTTAGTGACGTAGGGAAATTTTGCTCTTGAAAATGAGGTATACATCCTCCCCCTCGTCTTCTATAAAAAAAGACAAGGGCTTCCATCCATGCTAGAAGCAGTAGTGTAAAAGTTCTTCCGACAAGGGTTAAATGTAGACCATCAAAGCGCTGCTAGTTCACATAAGCATATGTTGTTTGAATGTTATGGTGGACCGTCTCGGGTGCTCTAGAGTTTGTTTACTTTAATGACTCATTTTGTTTAGTGGAATATGCAATGTTATATGGTTTTTTCTTCTCATTTGCATATTTACCTATAGTATGCTAGCGGTAGATTTGTTCAGTGGAATTTCCAGGTTAGTTTTGCAGAGATTTAGAATCAAAGTTTTGAGTAAGAAAACTTGTTTCCCATAAACTTGCAAGCGTGTTGGACCTTTTAAAGTATACGCACAAGTACATACAACAATACAAATACCGCTCTTCTTCAGCACTCATGTCTTTGTCATCGCATTAGTGTTGCGGCCTTACAGGCGGGTGTACAGCCCCACAAACTGGTTTGCGGACCCAATGCAGGCAGCCACGTAGTCTGGTCGAGGTGAAGGGCTTTCGTTGACGTAGATATGGTTGGCGTGGAGGACTTCGTCGACCTTGCCGTAGGGACATATGACCCCTTTTGGATTGTACAAACCTTTGTTTACACTCATTGCTATATGTTTGGTTTGATCGTGTATATGCATTGATCTTTGTGGGATTACTATTTGTGATGAAGAACAAATTCTTTCTTTTTGCAACAAGAAGAACATACCCTTGATTTTAAAGAATAGGAGAGTGGGTGAGTACGAATATGCAAGTATTCACTTCTCCTTTAAGTTGATATGCATGTTAATTTGTAGTGCTATGTACAAACATGTGAAACAATAACTACTAAGAAAATAGAAATATAGTATATGTCCAAATGGATTAAAAAAATTGTTTGCTTGGTCTGATGTGGGCTTAAGAGGCTTAATTTGCGTTCTAGAACTCTTCATAACACGTTTGAGAGGGCAAAAGTCCGGAAGAGAGATTATACTACCACTATAGTGTGAAGGTCATAACTTTAGATGGACGGAATTATATTACCGTAAGCTACAGGAATTCGGAGTCCCTCCGTAAATGATGTCGTGTCATGCGCTGGTTCGTCCGTGTCTCCCCCCCCCCCCCGCGTTGGGTGCAGTGGTGCACACCGTGTAGCCTGTCACGGTTGGGCCATCGCTTTGCTGTTTCTTCATGCTTGGGCCTTCATCATCTTCAGACAATCAGACCCGTGCTTTGTCATTGGTTGAGCTACCGGTGGGCAGACCTGTTAAATATATTCATTGCCGCCCGATATCATTCTGTTTCGCTGCTTGGGTTTTGATCGGGGACGGGGACGATTCGCAACGTCATTTCTAGGCAGTATAAAACTGGAATTGTTGAATTACGCAAGTTTCCACCACGTCGTTTCTCTAAACCGATGCCTCGTGTCACCACTGGGTTCTGCTGCGTCTGCATTCCTTCTTCCTCGATTCCTAGTTCTATTTCTTGTTAATTTAGGGTGTGTTCGTTTCTTGGGGTCTAAATTTTAGAGCTGTCACATTAAAAAGAATCTTATTATTTAAGAGTATTAAATAAAGTTTAATTATAAAACAAATTACAAGCCCCTAGACTAATTTACGAGACGAATCTAATGAGGTTAGTTAAGTCGTGATTAGAAGACGGTTACTGTAGCATCACGTTAGCAAAATATAGATTAATTAAGATCATTAGATTCATCTCGAAAATTAGCACCAATCTATCAATAGGGTTTTGTCATTAAATTGATCGAAATATTCATAAATAATAAGATTCTCTTTGATGTGATGAGTCGCTAAATTTTAGAGTGAGGAAACGAACACACCCTTAAGCTGTGCTATCTTCAGTTACGCCTGTGCTCAAACTGTTGAAACGCCGAATGAAACAAAAATCAGAAGAAAAAAGCAGTCCCTCTGCACCTGATGTAAAATCCGTGGAATGATTTTCATAACGTATGCACTCAGGATTGATGCCTCAGGTCTCACTGGCGCGGTGGAGGGTGCCAACTTCACTACTTTAGTATACACAGGGAGACCTCGATCCTAACGGTCTTGTGTATCTTGCACCGTATGCTATGGGACGTCGTCCTTGGGCGCACAGACGGCTCAGATTCATCAATTGCCGACGAGAATATGAATATGAACGGAACATATCTGGAGTTGGTCTTAATTCACAAATTATTTTCATACTCCCGGCAAAAAAAAAAGTGAAGTTCTTTTTCATACAGTTGACGAAGTTGGCCTAGGGTACAATTTTCCCCTACGCTTATGTACAGACAGACGTATGAACAGGTCTAAAAAACAGACGTATGAACAAACCGAACGAATCTAATAGCCTAACCCGTTCAATTTACACCGACTAATACCAAACAGGGCAGTCTTGAAGCAACGGTGAACGGCGTACAAACGAGACACACGGCGAAGCGTGGCTCCGCCGTGACGGGCCTTAACCTCGTCATGACTCGACGGCCGCCTCCGGAATGCTCTGCAGCGCGGGCTTCCAGTGCCAGTGCGCCTCCTCGTGGTGGTGCACCTCCCCGGAGTTCATGATGTCCGCCAGCAGCTGCTCCGTGGACCGGCGGCTCCCCCGGCGAGACCCTGCTTCTTCTTCTCCATCAGCTCCTGCAGCTGCCTCCTGGTGATCCTGATCGTCACCTCCGAGGCGTGGTCCCCCTCCTTCCTCCCATGGCCGTGGCCGTGGTGGTGGTGGTGGTGGCCTTCCTCCTCCGACGACGTCGTCTCATCGTCCCACTCGCCGTCGTCGGCCCACGACTCCACCGCGTGCTGCGACGCTCCGCAGTTCCCCATCACTTAATTGGTGATCTCTCTGTCTGCTGTGTCTTGCTCTCTACACCCTTGTGCTACCAGAGCTTGATGACTTTTTTTATGACTTCCTTCTTGGATCGAGCTTATCTAGCTTCCGCGCTGCGGTGAGACGGAAAAATGAAGGAATGGAAGCGAACGGGTCGGGAGGGCTATTTATATTCGGTGGAGCTGGGTGGGAAGAGGTGGTCATCAGCAATGATCCATCCGCACATGCCGTCGCGTTCCTTCTACCGCCCGTGATGTCACGCGGATTGATTCCAGGTTCCGACGTGGCGCGCCAGCCTTGTCCCAGGTCAGAGGAGCTCATCCACTCCCGGTCTCGGCGGTCTCCGGGAAAAACAGAGAGAGATGCCTTGACGAGCCGCGTTCCCAAGCAGCAAGCATGCTGCTGTTGCTGCCTTCGTGCGACGTGGTGTGTGTGTGCGCGCGCGTGACTCGGACTCGCCGTACGGCGTGCGGTTAGCTTTAGCCGGTGACGCGCCGACGCGGCCGTGCACGCGGCTTGGCCGGTACGGGGTGGTTCCTTAGGTAGGTCGCGTTTGGTCGCGGGCGGTTGGGCCGGCCTGGTGTGAATGGGCTCGCAACCGAATCTTTCGGTGGCTCTAAGGCTCTACTGGCTCCCGCTTTCTTGTTCGTGTCAAGAAAAGAAATTCCGTGGTGACTTGCGAGGGATTGCTGCGTCTAATCCTCGTTTTTCATCCTCGCGGACGGGTTAATCCACGGATTAGGTTGATGGTTTTGTCCGCGCGCACGTTTATTACTTACTCCTACTAGTAGTAGAAGAAGAGGGTGAAATGGATAAGTAACTCCTGCCTAGATATTTACCGTCCGCACTATTTTAACTTCTCTTCGTGGTCTCAGGCGTGAGCACTAACTACCGCGCAAGCATTGATCATTTCGTGAAGTTTGTAATATCCAGTTTTTGGAGCACCGACTCTCATCTGAATCCATGGCATGTGCGCGCGCCTTTTGCCCTACTACAGAACCACGAACAAATGCTTTCCTACACAGACGCGCATAAATCTTTCCCAACAGTCGCACGCACAAGGTACTAATGCTTTCCTACACGGGCACGCATGGTCTGCAGAATTCTGGATATAGGCACACCATGTCAGAGCTGTTTTGGGCAATTTCCCTGCCATTTCAATGTGGGGGAACTCGGGACTCCGTCGGTCGTGCTCTGGTTCCGTTTTTATATACGTGAAAAACCGTGCGCGATGAAGAACAGAATCTCGGGCATGCGACGGGATTTTCGTTCAGGAGGCGGTCGTCTTCTTTTTATATATCAACAGAGATGCTCGTCATGAGGATTGATTCAAAATTCTAGTTGGCTCGCGGTTTCTTGATCATGTAATCCTCGTTTTTCGTCCTCGTGGACGAGTTAGAGTTAGAGAGGTTTTCAGGTCCAAAATAATGGTCATTATTTTTCCTCAACTAATGGCCATTAGTTCAAGGGTAGTTTAGTAATTGTACTAACAACTTAATATTTTTATCCTACAAACTTGTGTTAAATACACTAAAACTCGATTACAATAATAATGATGATGATTAATCAAATTTAAAATAAATATTTTATAACAAATTCATGTAAAAATTGACTAACTTATTAGTTATGATGAATTTTTGTATTATAATCATACTATTTTGACAATATTACCCTTACTAATGGCCATTAGTTATTAACTTCTAAAATTTAATCTATACCGTTAGATCCAACTAATGGTCATTAGTTGAGGAAAAATAATGGTCATTATTTTGGACCTGAAAACACCTCTAGAGTTAATCCACGCATTAGGTTTGAGAATTCGTCCTCTGCCCCGTGCGGCCGTGCACGTGTAGTAGTATACAAGAGGATTAAATGTATAAGGTACTCGCTCATGTGTAGACAGTTACCGTCTCCACTATTTCAACTTTTTGTGTGTGTATTCTCTCTCGGGGTGTGAGCATTACTGCACAAGCATTGATCATTTTGTCCAATTCATTTTCTGCAGTTTAACATCTGCTCAACTATTAGCTCTGCCGATGAGTGCCAACCTTCAGCGGCTCAGCCGAACCTAAAAACATTCAGACCTAGTAGTATGCCTTTCTACGCAGACTTGCACAAATCATTCCTAACAATCGCGTGCACAACAAAGTCCAGAACCGGAAGCACGCATGGTCTGCACAAGTCTTGATGTAGATACCATGTCAGAGCTGTTCCGGTCAATATTTCCCTGCATTTCAGCACGAGGAATTCCACGTGTGCTGTTTTTTTTATTTAAAAAATATTGGGCGTGCGCAGCACAAAAACTCTGTCATGCGATGGGGTTTTCATCAGGAGGAGGCGGTCATGGTCTTCTATATATGAACAGATGCTCGTCGTGGGGATTACTTCATGAGATTCTGGTCCTTGATTAGTCCAACGTGCCGGGCCCGGCCTTGCTGGATGTGTTCACCTTGAACCCCACATATCTCCGGTGCTGGACAGCCACTGTTCCACCGTGGAATAATTTGGCGTTGTAGGACACATAAGACATTTTCGTATACAAAAGTTCCTACGTGGCCATCTAGAAATCCTAACGAGGATCAATAGATAAAGAGTAATTTCAAAAAGCTACAACTATTTGTGCCCTTATAACATAAAACTACAATTTTTCAAATTCATTTCACAAAGCTACACCTATTTCAGCCCTTAGTAACACATACCTACAACTTTTGTAGCTTGGTCCCACTTGTCATTCACACAAGAGCCACATAACCCGATCCCACTTGTCAATGACACATATATGCTACAAAAATTGTAGTTTTATGATACAAGAACTCAAATCGCTCTAGGTTTGTGATAATCAGAGATAAATCTTGAGTAGTAGTAAGTCTTCGTGGATGGTGGAAGTATAGCGAGAGTACCTAGCTCAAGCTGGGTAACTGTGTTGACAATTTCCTGTAAGTCTCACCCAGTAATTACAAGATACTGTTCCGGGTGTTCACAGTGACCGGTGCGCCATGGAGACAACGATGCATCTCAATTCCCAATTTGATGGAATCCTGGCCATCTGTTGCAACCGCTGGTCGATCGGCTCGGTCTTCGGAACAAATATCGTGGATCTCTGTAGAACGGACTAGTTCAATGCGGAGCTTAGAGTCGCCGCTCCCGCTCGCAAACAAATGGACGTAACGCAGCAGTCGTAAGTGTCCGTTTTAGAAATCATTTCGTTTTTGACTGTGATTTTGGATGGACCTGGAATTCTAGGTGGCCACACATAGCGCCTGCACTGACCACTAGCAGCCATTAGAAAGTTGGAAGTGGGAGATATTATAGAGAATCAGTTTAACCGTGCGTGCGTGGCATGCAACTAATCCGATCTTTACTTTAACTACTGTATATAAGGACAATAATAAGAGTGTAGTTGTCGAGAACAAGTCATGATGTATTTCGTAGAATTTCTTGGTTTCTAGCTCCCGTTTCACCGTCCGTCAGCTGCTCTGTGCAGTAGTGACAACCCATGCATGAACAGAGGTTGGAACAAAGTAAACAAAACATCAGAAGTTTACCAGAGGTAAATGGGGAAAAAAATCTCTCTTTAGTCTAGCTATAAGTAGTTCGATCCTGTACATCATCTCTGAAAGAATCACTAGAACCTGTATCTTCCTAGAGCAACTATGCACGTAAGCTACTGTGAGCTAATCAAAGTACTCAGGGGAGGGGCAGAGCACGTCCTCTGGCAAAAATTAGCTCGGAAGCCGTCATGACTCGTCGGCGGCCTCCGGTATGCTGTGCAAGGACGGCCTCCAATTTCCCGCAATCATCTCCTCCTGCTGCTGGTGGTAGCACACCACGCCGGAGTTCATCAGCTCCGCCAGCACCTTCTCCACCTGCCGCACCTTGCCGTCCCGGCCGCCGGACTTCTCCAGCAGCTCCTGCAGCTGCCGCTTCGTGACCTTGATCTTCACCTCGACGCGCTCCGTCTTCGCGGCGGCGGCCTTCCTCTTGCCCACCACCACCTTCTCCTCCTCCTCCTCCTCCCACTCGTCGCCGTCCGCCCACACCGCCGCGCGCTGCAGCTTCAGACAGTTCCCCATGGCAAAAGCTGCTGCTTGCTCGGGTGCCTCCTTGCCGAGATCGACCTCTGGTTTCAGCTGGAACGAGTGTCGGTTGCTTGCAGATTATCGCCTCGAGCTCCTTGCGAGAGAGGGACCTGAAATGGTGGTGATGATGGAAGGGTCCCCGGATCGGCGACGAAGAGCCTATTTATACCGCGCGGTTCTGCGATGGTGTCAAATGCGACGTGCCCCGCAACTTGGACGGGAGGTGGAAGTGGGAGGGAGGAGACCGGGTCGTGGCGATGGCGTCCAATTTCATCCAGCCACGTGGACGCTCCGGGCACTGCTGCTGCTAGTGCGGGCGGTGAGATGGAGGCGCCTGCCCGCTGGACGGCCGCGATGCGGTGGTGGGAAACTGGTGGTGGGGAAGGGAATCTCTCGAGAAAGACGGTGTTTTTCCACACGACGCGCTGGGATTGGAAGAAAGGCCCCCGCCCGTGTGAACGGGGCTTTTCCATGGGATCTTCCGCTACCGGGGACCCACAGGTCTAGCTAAAACAGTTGCGCAAAACGGGAAAAGGCTTCGGCTGCCGTCTCGGCGCAGCGATGTCTACCGATGCCAGCCTTTTAAATTGCAGTAGTATACATTAGCTGAACACTTCGCTGGGAAGATCATGAGCAGGGCGTGGTATGCACGACCGTGCTCATTTCTATTTGTTATTTTTTTTACTTTAGCGCTGACGTCGCTCAGTTCTTTTCCTCCTGAAGATTTCTCTGCTTCGTGCCCTTTGTGTTTCGTATCTTGCGCTCGGAAATTTTTGAGTGTCCAGGTTCCTAACGCATGCGACCGAAAGTAGATCGCCCGCGATGCGAATTATCAGAACAGCTGCTTCAAACATAGGCTGTGGCAAAAGGTTGACTTATTTTTACCTACTAAAAGCAGGAATCATATTAGTTCAAACCCTGATTGAGCCTTTTTCTCTTTTGCGACGAAAGCCTTGAGATTCAACCTGACGAAACAAGAACAATTAGACCAAAATCAAACATCCTACCGAGTTTAAAAATAAACCACACATAACGCCCACGTTAGTTATTGCCATCTAGCAACATTGCAAATCTGTGCTTACGTACATTATGCCCCGAATCTTGGTCTTCTGAGTCACAGCCACTGGAATATTGTTTCTATTGCAGTTAATGTTTTATGGATTCTACCAGGTACTTGTTATCTGCTGCATGCAACACGAGCATTGTTCTTTTTTATACGCAGACTACATGCCAGCATATCTCCGTGTAACTGTAGCAGTCAAGCAATATCAGATGCTGCATAGCACTTTGGGGTCTGTTCGTTTCCTTTATAGCATGCTAAAGTTTTAAGGTAAAAGTTTAGTGTCTCTTTTGTGGCAAAAGTTTTCTTACCTTTTAGCTTTAAGGATTAAACTTTAGTCCCTTTTAAGCTTCACATGTTCGTTTCCTTCAGGCTAAACTTTAACACTTTAGTTCCTTTAGCCTCTTTAGCCCCATAAAACGAACAACCCCTTTGTAGTATCCAGATGATGCTTGTACTTTGAGGATCACGTTTAACATTAATGTAATAGCCTCGATTATTCTTTCCAGCCATACAGGAGTAGTACCTCCGAGCAAATATTGTTGCCTCTGTCACGTAAAGTATTCAGGCTTGCACGCTTTGCCTGAAAGGCAACAGTATTGCGTCGTTTCATCAGCACCATCCTACTGCACGAACAATTATTGCATCTGGTTGAGGGAAACGAGAAGTTGGGCCTAATTTTTAACCCAGCCGACTAGGAGAAAGTCGGGCCCAATCGATCGAGGACCCCAAGCCCTAGCTCCTTTGCACAGCCATCCTGCGCCGCCGCCTGTGCGACGGGCAACCCAAAGCCAGTTCTCCCCCGACCCTGCTCCCCGTATCGCCGCCATGGAGGACTGAACCGGAGAAGAGGGAAGCTCGTCGGAAAGAAGCAGGCTGAAGGCAGAAGCATAGAGACTCACCTTCTCGTTGGACGCGTCGACAGAAGTATACAGGTACTCCCGTTTGGGAAATTCTCAGGTAAATTTTGCTATATGATTTTAGATTAGTGGGCTGGGATCGAACCATTCTAAGATCGTTGTATCGTACCGCAGGCTGTAGGTTTCTGAAACTTTTCCAGTGTAGCACAGCACAGTTGATCTGAATTTTATATCAAAAAAATGTCTGTTATCAAAGTTTTTGTGCTATTTAATGTCGAAATATTAGCGATCTGCCGTAGACAGATAATTGACACACGTTTAAATTAGGGGGACTAATTCGCGCTGAGGAGTTAATAATCGTTACCTGCAAGAGTGCAAGTTCATGTTTTAGTGATTTGCTTTCTAAACTCACATGGATTCTGTCCGTTTTGTGTTGGACTGTTGGCCAAGTTTCATTTGTAATTTTCTTTTTAGATACCGTCATCATCTTGATCGTCTGCCCTATCTGTCTAAGGGCAGGTCATTCCACTTTTCTAATCAACCTCAGAATCAATGTTGAAAGGAAAAAGTCATGGCTTCACATCCTAGTCTTCCAAGAAAGACAATAAAGAACAAACCATACAATTTTGAATGTGATTACACATTAGCTAGCTTTGATTCTTGTAGGAACTGAGATTGTACTATAGTGCCACATGTTGTTTCTGCACAATTAATTGATAAGTATTTATACCATTCTTTTATGTTTCTGGCAGCATCCTCAGACACTTCAAAATGGCTCTTCATTTGCTTAGGGCAAAAGTGCGGACTTTTCAGGTATGGGTTATATGCGGAAAGTTGTTGTCTATTGCTTTATGCTCCTCTCTGGTGAATGCTTCATTTTTTTTGAGGAAAATACAGTAGGGGAAGCCCCTACTGTGAATGCTTCGTTTGATTGACATAGAGTGATATGCTTATGCTGTTGTGGCAAAACTCAAACCTCAATCTATGCAACAATGCTCATGCCTTGGCTAGTTGTTTTGCTGTCATAAATAAAAGTGTGTCATTCCAGCTGTGAACATTCTAGTTTTCTGTGTTACGAAAAAAACAGCACAATGTTTGCTGTGGTCAAACAACACTTCAGTCTTTACTAAAAAAAACATGGTTGGCCATATTAGACCACATGAGCTATTTGGAATAATCCTTTTAGACCTATAGTTCTGTTTTCAAATGTTTTTTGTAGGTTGCTACCGAAAAAATCATGAACTTCTACCTTAGGCCATTATACGTCTAAACGTCCTCTATGGGTCTAAGAAATGAAAAAAAAATATAGACTTCCTTTATTGGTAGCTATATAGGTTGAGTCCACTTCATGCCCTACACAAATTTAATACATACTGTATTCTAGCGTTTCATTTTGCTCTTTCTTGGACTATCCTATTGTTCATAAAGCATGCCATAGTAATTACGGGATTGTCAGACTTGCACTTGAACTATTACGGGAAAAAATTTCATGATGTCTTTTAAGTTTATACTGTACTTATTTGGCACCTGCACATGTGCTCTTTATAGTGCATGCATGTTTAATCTGTAATGTAATTGATTAAAGTTAGGCCCTATTTGAATCTCCTGGCATTTCAAATCAATGTTTTTCTGAAATCCCTGTTTTCTATGAACATGACATGGAAGGATAGTAAGAAGGAGGTGAAAGGAGCATAAGTGAGAGAATGAACTTTCTTGTGCCTAGGGTTTGATGTTTGCTATTGGATTGCAGGATCTTCCATGTGTATGAAAAATAAGCATTTTATATTTCTCTTTATAAAATGTTGGAGATTTAGGATTTTCACGGGTCTGACTGTTGCACATTAAGTAAAATATTGCATATAGCACAGCGGCAAGCGCATCTTACCAGAAGCCACGGATGGGATTTCGGGCTCATATTGCAATGACTGGTTCAGACAAAGAAACATTACTATTGTATGCTGAACCATCTGACATGTATTTGGTTCACATCTATTAGGAATTGAACCCAAGTAGTTAGGATTTCCTAGTAATTGATTGTGATTTCCATGTAATTATGCCATGTAGTCTGCTTGAACAACCTGTTGGAATTTAATTTGTTGGCAATTCCAGTCCATCATTTTACTTTGAAAGTCTATGTATAATACTCCCTCCATTTTTATTTTGTTGACGTTAGGACAAATATTCTAGTTCAAAAATGAACTAGTTTCCTTGTCCTATCGTCAATAACACAAAAACAGAGGAGTACACAATACCATTTTCCCTGATCAGTTTGAAAGTTAAATCAAGTGGGACAGTTGTTATAGTGCATATGAGAAAAAAATAAAACAAATTCACAAGTGAAAAGTGGTATTTTAGGTCATTCAACTTGTTCCCTTTTTACTTCTATGACAACAACACACTGTTACTCTGATGTATATTTTCTCTTATATTGCTCCACTGTTGATTATATCATTGTTTATTGTGTTTCAGCATCGCATACATGGATCTGTTACTTACAGGTACCACTTGGCATTACACCTTCTTTACAAATGTCAACTGTTATTATTATTATTTTTCAAGCAGCACGGCGCATCCAAGAGTTGTTACAGTTGGAATTGACTTTGGATGTAAAAATTCAAGAGTTGCAATTGTAGATTCGTTGGTATGTAAATTGCTGCTTCTTGGGTTTCATATAACTCCTTAGTATGGATCCTTTGCTGCCAGAAGAAAAGGGACGCTGGATAGTTAATTATGCTCGTCATAGGCTCGTTGTAAATTAAATGCATCTGAAAAGGAGCTTCGTCAGCATGTATAAAAGAACATTTAATCTAATGCATTTCCTTTCCTTTTGGTAAAGAATTTATAAGAGGGCTAATTTCGTCTTATGTTTCTTACTGTATCAAAGAACATTTAATCTAATGCATTTCCTTTCCTTTTGGTAAAGAATTTATAAGAGGACTAATTTCGTCTTATGTTTCTTACTGTATGAACTTGGTTCTGCAATTTCAGTGTTCCTATTTAAAGTTCGTTTATACTCAAGTAGTGATAGAAGCTCACAGAATATGTGTGCATCTGGTACAGTTTACCACAAATCATGGTCCATTATGCCATTAATTTGTAATCCCTCCATTTACTTGCCTGTTTCAGATGCCAAAAGTTCTCTATGGTGAAAGTAGTCGGGTCATTCCATCATATGTTACGTTAATAGGTCAGAATTCATTTGTACCTTACCAATGGGGTCTGCAAGAGTTGAACAGTGCTGGGAACCGCTTTGCAGTTGGAGAAGTTGCAAAGAGTAAAATGTGGACGCAACCTTCAGGTGCTGTTTATAATATAAAAAGAATGATTGGAAAGCAATTCAATGAGCCTTGCATCCAGGAAATGAAAAGAAGGGAGCATTTCTGCATCGTTGAAGGACCAGGAGGGGAAGCTTGTGTGGAAATTCATGGAATGAGATTTTCTCCAGTTGAGATCACCAATATTATCCTTGCAAAACTGAAGGATGTTGTCCTGTTGCATCAATGTCACGACCAACTACAAGCTGTGATAAGTGTCCCTTCTTTCTTCGATAAACAACAAAAGGAGGATATAATGTCAGCAGGATACAATGCAGGCTTAAAGGTATTGCAATTGATTGATGAACCAGTAGCTGCTGCTCTTTCAAGCACAACTATAGAAAAAGGCATTGTTGCTGTTTTTGGCATGGGTGCTGGCTCATATAGTGCTACAATCCTTCATGTGTCTCCAGATGCAAACATTGAGGTACATTCTTCCAGATATTTCTTTCTGTGTTATCCGTAGTTGACAATTGCTCTGATCTCCGTTGCTAAAGCTTGTTCTGATTTGTCGCTTTGCGTGAACAGATCATTACTCATAGTGGCGACCCCTCCTTGGGTGGAGATGAGTTTGATAATGTACTTGTGGACCATTTTGTTGACCAGATAACCCGACTTCATTTAGTTGACATTCGTGGAGATAAATATGCTATGATGATGCTTAGAGCGGCGTGCGAGCAAGTGAAAGTTGAATTATCAAGCAAATCTGAATTCACAGTTTCAATTCCTGCCTTCCCTATATCTGCTGAAGGTATTGTTGATCTCAGGATCACTATCTCGCGCATACAGTTTGAGAAGTTAGTTGATAGCCTGATAGAACAAATCAAAATTAAGTGTCAGAGCATTTTGAAAGATGCTAAAATGTCTGTGAAGGATATTGATGAAGTTATATTGATTGGGGGAATGACAAGAGTTCCAAAGATACAGAACATTGTCTCTGAAGTTTTTGGCAAACATAACACAAGAGTGATCCCTGAGGAAGCTGTGGTTATAGGCTCTGCAGTGCAAGCTGCTCTCCATGTTGAAGAGGAACAAGATGTTAGTGAAGATATGATCCCTCTCTCTATTGGAATCAAATCTGAAGAAGGTGGCACTTTTACGAGGGTGATTCCAAGGCGCACCATGGTTCCAATGAAAAAGTCAGTAAAGATTCCTCGGTGGTGTGGTGATGGAGGGACTGAACATGTCAGCATTTATATTGGGGAGCATGTAATGGTCGAGCATAATTTGCTGCTCGGAGAGTTGGAAGTAATTAACAATGGAAGTTCATATCAGAATGCTGATGTTGAGCTGACAGTTGAAGTGAATAAGGACTTTGTTGTTAGCGTAAGTGCTAGAAATGCTGATGACCAGGGTGACTCAGCTGATGGTGGGCTGATGTCTTTTCAAGCCTTCCAAATAAAAGAGCACATGTGTAAAAAGAAAGTTGGCAAGGCTGTAAAAAAGGCTTTACTTGATTGGGGGATGCATGAGAAAGGAAATGATGCTCTGTTGAGAAATCTAGCAAGGCTTGTAATGAACACCCTTGGTGATGCATTGTCCTCCAGGAAGGATGAACTCCCGGGAGACCTTTCAAAGGATGCTGTGAATGCATGGTCAGACTTGCAAAAGTCATTGTATGGAGATGCTGATGTGTTGAAAGATAAGCTGCTTACTGCATTGAAAGTGGAATCACTGCTGTTGAGCTGGAAGTTGCCATCAGAATCTCTTGACAGCGGTTCAGATTCGGCAAATGATGCTTAACCTGATGGTTTCGACTATTTATTAACTGTTCATCTGTAGTCATAATGCTGTAGAACTTTGTAGGGAAACTTTGCTCTAAAGCTTCTGTAATCAGAAAACTTTGGCATCCAATGTTAGGATGACAGACCTAGTGGGCCAGTGGGGCATCAATATATGTTTCTAGGGAGTAATTTGAGCCAACTCTAATTTTTGAGGAATGTGTCTGAAGTCTCTTCTATTGTGCTCAATAGTGTGATTTCTGCAATTTAAAGTGTTTGCAATCTGTGCTCCTAGGGGTTTCACTTGATTGTGCTGTTTTCTACTGTTATGCGGTGATTACTCTACTGTGAAGTGCGTTGAAAATACTGTTTTCTACTGTTCTGCTGTGATTATTCTACTGTGAAGTGTTTTTACTGTTTCCATACTCGAGACACCATGGCCCCTAGAGCTGAGAGCCCGAGACTTCATGGCTTCACAATTATTTTAATCGATTAGGAGTTCTGTAATTTGCATGCCTATATACGACTATAAAATTCCATAATTCTAGGCTTGTAAGCGCCAGTGGATGTATTAAGCATAGAATAGAAATGTGCAATTTAATTGTTTTAAAGTGAATTTAGCATTAATGTTAACGCATGCTAGACTTTAATGTCCGTAAGCTGCCTGGGCTGCGGGGGATGTACGAGTAAGAACTTATATTTACTTTCCTGAACTATTTGTCAAAGTTATCCCTCCTCCCCTCCAACATCCAACACCACCGATTATGCACCTTGCTCGAACTATAAAAACCGTTCGTTTTATCCCTTGTCTAGTTTTTACCGCGGTTTTGACTGATGCGGCTAGTGAAGTCCACAAATCAGGATGCCACATCAGTGTCGTAGGTCCCACTTATTTTTATTTTTTTCCTCTTCTTCTCTTCTCCTAGAACTTCGCAAACATCGCCGCCTCCACATCCGCACCACCTCAGCCCACTCTAGCGCGCGTAGCCTCTCTCGTCCTATCTTCGGCCGCCCACCTCTGACCGCTCACACCGCGCCCCTCTCCTCCCGGCTTATCCAACTTGTTGTTGCATAAACAGTCAATCCATTTGACAAAACAACTTATCAAAACGACTTATGATATGAAATGAGTGCATAAGCTAGAAAAGTAAGGTTTTGGTTGTTTTTCCTCTCTAGTACAAAAGAAAGCACTACTTATGTTATGTTTGGTAATAAATTGCTTATGACTTTACCCGGTTTGGTACACCTTATGGTTTATTGAAGCACAAGCTGCCTCGTAAGCGGTCAATAAATTGTATCAAACACACCCTAAGGTCATTCTCAACGGGCCTTTCATTTGCAATTAATTACATGTCACATCAACAAATAGGATGACATAGCAAGATATTTATTATGAAAGAGGAGAGATGTCTTTCGTCCGTATGAAAAAGGATATGGGCACCCTTTCTAACACAATGAAAGTCGAATGAAATAGCACCGAGAGTCTTTCATTTCATCCTCAACACCCTCAACTAATAAAATATTTTAATTTACCGTTCGGTAACCGGCCGGTTACCACGGTTACCGCAGTTACCGAGCCGGTCCAAGTAACAGCGGACGACCGGTTACCGGTCATTTGAAATTTAAATTTTTGAATTTTTGAAAAAATTTGATAAAAAAATTCGTAAAAAAACTAGACGTCATATAATGATTTTTGTTGAAATAATGCTACAAAAATTCACAAATTTCAGTGGTGAAAAAAATGAGAAAGCTAAAAATGGAGAAAATGAATTAAAAATACAAAAAGAACCTTTCCCCTTTGTATGAATGTCATTTGTTCAATATTTATTGTACCTATTTTTTGTCACTAACAATTATACTCTAATTACATGTAAGACATTAATTACTTGCGCTAGTATCAATGTATGAATATGCCAATTAGATGTAGCAACCATGGTCTCTTGTGTAATGCATAATATATTTATTGTAATATACATAATATATTCTAGCTCATATAATTATTTGTTTTAAAACTATGTGATGTAATGGACAATTTATTTGAACAATTGTAGTATTGATTTAATGCCTTACCAGTTTACATGATGTTATCTGGATTATATGTGCTTAATATCCATGTTTCATTAGTGTTAAAATTATGCAAAGTTCATGTCATTTTTTTTACATTTTGTTTTATATTTTTACTTTCTTTTATGTCGGTTTTCTGTTACGCCTTGCGATAAACCGCACTTATCGAACGATAAATCGCACTTACCGCTCGATAACCACCCAGAAACCGCTTTCGACTCAAACGAGTTTAAATTCGTTACTAGTATTTGTGAAGTTTTTCAAACGGTTACCGCGATCTTGTGGTGGAGCGCTAGCAGCGGTATAATCTGTAAGTTAAACCATGCCTACGCCGCCGCCATTCTGACAGGCAACAAAACCAGTCACCTTCGTCGTTCCCCCAAATCGCCGTCATGGAGCACTGAGCAGGAGAAGAGGGCAGCTCTTCGGTAGGAAGCAAGCAGAAGGCAGAAGGCTGAGAGTCACCCGGCGCCGTTGGACGCTTCGACCGGGGAGAGGCGAACGTAGAATGGCTCGCACTGGTATTATTTCAATCGATTGCATTCCTACTTGTTTTTCCTCGCCAACCCTAATTTCACTGAAAAGAAACTTTTTTTTTCTTACTGGTTTGGTTTTGTCTAGTACTATATACTCCGTCTGCAAAATCCAATTCCATATTCTATCGAGTGCTCTTACCTACTGTTTGTTGTATTGTGTGGCTTTTTTTTTGAGAACATTTGTATTGTGTGGCTCATGCGTGTGTAGAAGTGGTGGACCGTCGCGGGGTCTATGAGATTGAAGGTCCCCGTTTGGCCGGCGGGGCAGGCTACCTTGCACCGCGAATTGGCTTATTCACTGACTATACTGTGCTCCAGCACATACGCACCAAGAAGGCCTTTCGGGATTATTTAGAGTTGCGAGAGGAAGCATCAAGAAAGGCCGTAAAAGAGTTGGTTTCTACCTTCAGTTCCCCAGTATGTATCCATTGTCTCACTCGATGACTGAAGTACCAGAATACCGTTTAATCCCTTTTTTCATCTAAGAGTTTTTGGTGATATCAGTATCCTTAATTCTATCTGTGTGCAGGCTGATTTGTTCTTCCTGACTGATCTCGATGGAAATCTATTTGAACGGCACTACCTTAACCGCAAGGCATTGATTGAACAGGTGCCTCATGTCTTTAATATTGGACTTGTGTGTTTGTTCAATGCTCACTTGTTCTTTTATTAACTTTGATTTAAAACACCTATATCTCCACACGCCTTTGATCTTTATGGTTAATTGTTTTATTTTGTTGACTCTTCAGCACCACTTTCTAGCTGCTATTTATACATGTTTTTGCCTTGCCATTAACATATAAAAATATAATGAACAGAAACTGATAGATCCACTTTCCATGTCTTTTTCATGGAAAGTGAGGATTACAAACGAGTATGCTGTACTTTTTTTTTTGTAGAAATTGATGCTTTACAGTTTTAGGGCACATATACATTAGCATCTAGAATGCAGGACATAACTTATCATATGTGGTAGGCTGATTTGGCTTCCCTATTGTTTCCATTCAACATGGTAGCTTTCCAATAATTTTTTGAACGTTAGGCCTCCCTCTATGTAGTGGTGTTGGTTAATTCTTATTTGGCTTGCCTAATCTTATCCTGGAACTGAAGCATTGCCTGATGAGTGCCACTGAGTGCACTAGAACATTGAGCTCCGTTTGTATGTACCTTTCTGCATTTAAGCTGGTATAAAAAAAGTGGGCATATGTTGGGATGTTGGGAGTGCATTAGAAAGATTTTTTTGTACTATATCCTCTAAGCTTCTTTTCATTCTTGCTATGCTAAACATAAGAGTGAGAATTTTACTGGCTGTTTTCAGAGTAATAAAAAGCTTGCAGAGTGTTTTCTCTTCTCATTTGTATGTTTTTTAAAAAAAAATTATAAACAAAGATTATTTATATCTTGTTGGTCCTTTCTTATTTGGCTAGCCTAATTTTATCCTGAAACTATATTATTATCTGATCAGTGCCATTGAGTGCACAGAACATTGAGCTCCGTTTTTATGTGCCTTTCTGCGTTTAAGCTGTCATAAAAAAAGTAGGCATATGTTGTGGATGCATTAGAAAGATTATCATGGCCATGCCCATTTTCCTTAAGAAGTGCTTAAATTTGCTTCTTAAATACACAAAAATTCTAATCTCCGAAGCTCCGTCACTGTTTCATGTACTATAAATCCTCTCTATTTTTTTTTTTTCATTCTTGCTTTATCAAACATAAGAATGAGATATTTAATGGTTGTTCTCAGTTCTCAGAGTTATAGTCGCAGAGTGCTTTCTCTTCTCATTTTTATAAAGAAATCTTTGTTCTTATCTGATTATTTTATATCGTGTATTTAAATGGAACATTCATCTTGTAGTGCTCTATGGTGAATTTTTGTGAAAATGATGAAAGTGAGAATGATGACATTTCAACAAATTTTCTTTTGAGAAACGATATCATCCACCATAAGCATGTAAGTATCTGCAAAAGCAACTGCACTTGCTTTGAAAAAAAATGTTCAGTGTTATATATGAGTAATTACCTGTTGCTATCTTTGCTGAAGCAAATATGTTGAAACCCTTATACTGGTGGATAATTTTTTGTGCTTATTTTATGTTGTTTCTAGTAAACTTGAGTTTTTGCAATGCAATACTCATGAAGATTACATATGCATGTGTACTGAACCCACCTGCAATGGCAGGTTCTATCTTTTGAGTTTCTCTATTGAACTGATTATTCATACACATACACGTGCATATGACATCAGTGCACATAAATCCTTCATCATAAAAGTGGAAGAACAGTTTGGCACCACTACAAACACATTTCATTTTCAACTAAAGTACCGAATAATCAAAAGTCGTCTGCTTCGTCATCATGAAGCATGACCATGTTAAATGCCCTTTCTTATTGTTGGATTGAACCCTCGACAAGTATTCCAGAAAAGAACAAGTTGCCCTAGTCATTTTTCTGATGATTTGCTGTACATATCCATTTTCTAAAGCACTAGCAATAGTGGGTGCCTGCAACTGTCATAATATGCTACCAGCCAGACCTGAGAAAATGGGACTCAAATGGGTTGGTTTACATGGAATGCAACTCGAAAATTGTTATCATGATGCACTGCACTAAAGAGCCTTTTGTTTATAAAAGTCTACTAAATGAATCAGATGAGTTGAGCCCCAATGTACCCCATCTACTGGCTCGTGGCTCCTTGTAAATGGTTATCTGAATCTGACACATGTAAGTCTCCAATAGGATTCAGACATCCTTGGATAAAAAATCAAATATAAAAGAATATCAAATTTTTCATTTTTATGCTATAGTTATGTGACAATTCTTGTGCAAAGATGAAAGTGTACTTTTTTTGTTTGCAAGCAAACTGTGCTTTATTATATAGAATGTTAATGAAAAATCCCCCCCCCCTACACACACACACACTATCTGTTAGTGCTATGTTTTACATGTTCTGTACTTCCTGCCATCAGCTATGTCAATTGTGTTTCAGTTGAGGATCATCTTAATGTTTCATGAATTTCAAAATTCTGCATTCTTCATCCCTTTTGCTTGTCGAAAATAATGCTTGACAAGAAACTGCGCTGTTGAAAGTCCTTTCTCATTGTTGGACTTTCAAATTTTGCAGAACAAAGCTGAGCTTCAACAGAAATTGATTGATGTTCGAAGATATGCTGCGTATCGAAAAAGTCTTCTGAAGCTTGACTTTATCCAGGTGCCTGTCAAGAGTGTCAGCTTTATCTTTGATTCTTCACTATTGAGCTTTCCCGTACTCAGTTCAAGAATTTTGCAGTGGAACAGCGATTCTGATGAAGCTCTGAAAAGGATTAAATCATCAGACAAATGGTCTATGCTCAGTGATAGTGAGCTAAAACTTGGTTTGAAGGTTCTTATTGCCATTTGTTTACATTATGGTCTCTCAATTCCATAATGTAGTGTCCCCCCCCCGATTCCATCATGTAATAGCTCCTTTCAATTTGCAGTCGCATATGGACCTGTTGAAAGAGCACAAGAAACCGGGTTCAACTCTTGAAAGCAGCAGTACATCTGAGGTAGAGAATACTAATTTTTTGGCTGTGATATTAGATAAATGGTACCTTGTTGCATTTTGAAATTACGAAGCTGTTCAATTTTGTACTCCTATAATATTTATCAATAATTAAAGGAGCTAATAAGGACATACAGTTTTCTTTTATTCCGGCTTTTTCCTTGAATAGTGCTGTTACTTATTTGTTTCAGCTAGAATATTACTATATTGTTTTCTCTTAAAATTTGCACGGAGTCTCAAGATAGCTATGTTTTATCCATTAGTTTTGAGCCCACAAAATGGCTGTTTGAAGATTCTCTACATTGAGAATTGCAATCATTCTGCTGCCTTGTTAGTTGTTAGGCCTATTTTTTTTTCTCAGGTCTGCATATTGATGTTATATCCCTGGTTCCATTTTTGGAAGAGTTGCATACCTGCCATTTTAATTATGCATTGTCAGAAAAGAGGGGGGGGGGATAAGTTATATTTGACACTTGCACTAATATGTGAAAATACACTGCCTTCAACCTATGCCAGCACTTCCCTTATCTTTTTTCCTTTTAAATGAACCTCAATTTGCATAAGCTTTCCTCTGTTATGGCACTCCTAATTAGTACCCTCCCGTTGTTATATACTAGTATCTGTAAACCACAACACCCTCCTATATCCTTATCCCCCATTTCATCCTGCCAAGGCACCCATAATAAGCTTGATCACACTTCGTTTTGCATGGTAGCCATGCATCACAAAATGCTGAACTTCTGTATAAGTGGAAACACGGTTTCAAATACAAGCAGTCCTTGGTATGAATGTGATTTCTAACCTTTTTTATTCTAGAAACATTAGCTTTATGTGCTTTTGTTTCCACTGTTACTTTTCATCCATCGACTTTCCTGTTTCTGTAAGCACCATTACATCAAGCATGTGCTATGTTTATTTCTAAACTTTCTCATAGATTTTGGCCACTTGCTTTATAATGCTTTACATGATATGGTATGTGCGCCTCTTCTTCATTTTTGCAGTTTGAAAATGTAGCTTTGGAGAGGATCAATTCTGAGATGGGTTCTCAAATTGAGGAACTTCTTTATGAGCCAGAAAAGGTAACTCATGATGCTATGCTACTTTCTTCTTGTGACAAATTTGAAGATCTTACATTTATGCTTTCGGTTCCCATAGTTGCTTATGCATGAATACTTCCGTGGTGTCAAGTTAAAGAATCTTGCGCAAGAGTGTTCTACCCAAGCAGAAAATACGGGAATCATTCTCGTTCAACAGGTCAGTTTTCTGCTTTTAGCTTTATACTTTGAGCTATTCGTTGCAATTCTATAATAGCATAATTGTGACATGAATCTTACCAAAGTTATGATAATGCAAATGCTGTTATGCTGTTGTATTTGCACCACATTTGAATTTGTGCTGCTATTTCTCTTTTGGTGATCTATAAACTTACTGGAGTTAGTTTTTATTCTGTGAAATTTTTCAAATCAAAGTGACATCCCCTTTTAAATCATGGGCTCTTCCGCATGTTATTTTGACACTTGTTTGAGACTGTTCCAAATCATTTTGTATTTGACTTCTTATTTGCGTTTTTATTTTTGACTATTCTCATTCTTCTTTGTAATATTTGTTAAAAAGATGGAAAGGTATGTGCCTGCCAAACACAAGCAGACAAAAAAACTAATACATATGAGCTTTGGCTCCTTGGTGAATATTTGAACAATCTAGGTTCGTTGTCTTCTATTGCAGTTTCTACCTGTAAGAGCACCTCTGAAGGAACGAATAGCACCACCGATTTCCATATACATGAAACAAGCAGTTAAGAAGTCTGTTGATGGCTGGATGGGTTACCTGCGTGGTGGGAGTGCTTCTCGTGGTAAGCCGTTGTGGCGGGCTCTTCTTTTTGCTGTTGTGGGTGCTACTACAATTAGCATGGCAAACGAACCGAATCTCCGGCCTACTACCTGAAGCCTCACAATGAAGTACTAAGTAAATCTGGTTAAGTTAAATACTGATGCTATACTAAATATTATGAGCCTGCTTGTTGCGCTATTGTATTTCATACACTGTTGTGTGTAGCTACATTAACTTAGCTGCCTTTGGAATTTCAGTCTTGTGACGTTTACTACTTTTGTAATTGTTGCACTATCTTACTGGTGATACTGATGATAAATATTTAGTAGACACCTGCAGTCTGGTCACATGTAGGTTTTTTTACCTGAAGCATGTATGTTTTAATCGTAGATGAGATGGGATTTTGGCCTTTGGTCTATAGACATCTGCAAATCTAAAAAGGATGTTGGTAAGGATCCGTCAGAGTCCAGTAATATCATCATGCTCCTAGTCATTGCGAAAGTTTTTCTTAGTTTCACTGCAAGAAGAATTTGGTAGATGTCCATTGCTCAAGCCATTGCTGTATATTCAGGAAAATATTTGCGAAGGAATTACTGTTGCCATATCGCGAAAGGATCCATTGGAAATCATAGTGGAAATTATGCATACCTAAACAATCCCGTTGTATGGGCTTCCGAGATACAAAAGGATCCGTTGGAAATCATAGTGGAAATTATGCATAAACAATCCGGTTGTATGGCCTTCCGAGATATACAAAGTTTCAATCTGTCTAGCTTTGTAAGTGTATGGAGGCTGATTAGTGCACCAGATGTCCAGATCATATTAAAAAAAAAAGCAAATACAGAGCTCTGCTAATTCGTTGATTACTGTTAGATATTGTGTTGTTGTTTGCTTTAAGCAAGTAGGGATGGGCAACCGTGATCTAAATAGTAAATACCATAACTGAATCCAATGTAGTAGGAAATCTAATTAACTGAACTCTTAATTTTTAATTTCGGATGTCAGTGCCGGGTAGCCAAATAATTGAAGTTATTAAAGACAACTCATCCATAAGCTCCATACCATTTAAACGACGTTATTGTAT
Source organism: Chloris gayana (assembly GCA_031894775.1). Lineage (NCBI taxonomy): Eukaryota > Viridiplantae > Streptophyta > Magnoliopsida > Poales > Poaceae > Chloris > Chloris gayana. Next base: position 23,517 of record JAUNZO010002801.1, read on the forward strand.
TTCAAGTCAACTTTTGAGCTGTAATTTAGTGAATGTCACAATAACTATGTTCTTTTATAATATAGTTAATACTCCCTTTGTCTCATTGAAAGTTCGTTTTTGACTTTTCATATTTCACGTTTGACCGTCTGTCTTATTCAAACTTTTTATAAAATACTAAAACAAAGATATTATTATTAAAGTATCACTAATGATAAATTAAGTTAGAAAAAATAAATAGTATTTTCATGCCCTCAAAACTCCATCTTCAAACCCCCATTCCTATGATGGACGTGTATAGACTGATTTGAGGCATTTTTACTGCAAGCTTACAGAAAGGGGTCATCCACCATCCGTTGCATCCAAATACATCTGACGTCGTTCCTACGCTCTTGCCTCATTTAGTCGTGTGTCGCCAAGGAGGCCGCCGTCATAGTGTTCGTGAGAAGGAAGCACCAAGGGTGAGGCCAGCTTCGGCAACTTCGTATTTATGCCCATTCCGTCATAGCTGCCAGCGTTGAGACCATATTGTACACCATGGCTTCTAACCCTGCATCGTGGCCATTGCGCGCAACCTTCTCCAATGAGTCGTCGGTGACTTGCGTATTACCGTGGAGGCAAAGGAGCTGCAGCTTTCCGTTCCTGGCAATGGTGGGGGAATACACCTATGATAACAACTCACTCTGTTTATAATTTACATGTCATTCTAGGCTTCCTCACTTTTCTCCAATTACATGTCATTCTCGCTTCCCAATACATCTTTCCCTCTTTTCAATACAATATTTCCTCTTTCCACTACACCTCTATCTCTATCTCTTTATCGTTTTCAATACACCCACCTTTTTCACTTCTCCTTAATTCCCGTGTCCAACTCAAAAACGACATGTAATAATGAACGGAGGAAGTAGTTATCCACAAGGTTGAGCTAGTTCAACGCCGAGAGTTCACCGGAAAAGAAATTAAACCCGAGGTTGACCACGCGGAGCCCGAAGGCAGCTAGATCGGACGATAGTGAGACAGACAACGCATTGAACCGCAACAAAAGACCGCGGGATTGTTGAGGAGAGCGAGGACACCAGAGGGAAGGGAGTCGCGAAGGCAGAAATCGGGCGGGGAGGAAGCAACGGAGGCTGTCTGCCGGCCAATGGGAAGATGAACGACCAAGTCCCATCACCTGCTCTATTTCTCGAACGATTTGGTTGGGAAGATAAACAATAGATAAGGTAGGAGGCAGGAGAGACGTTAGATGCAGTGGACGGTGGATGACCCTTTACCGCAAGCATGCAGTAAGGCCGATCTAAGTGGAGTATCATAACACGGTTACCAAGAAGAGATTCTTAAGAACCGTGTCGGTGGAGGGTCATGATTGAAGACACTCATCTCTCATTTCATAACACTCTATCTCTTCTCTCTCATACCATGTCAAGTAAATTTAGTGCTTATTATGACACTACCATGACACTTAAGTCGGGTGATCCGCGTCCTCCTATAGTCCCCCAATCATGGCTCCTATTCGTAGGTCCCACTATAAACTATTTCTTTTTACCTTTTTTCCTCTCTCTCCTTTCTTTTCTTTCCTCTCTCCTCTCCGTCTCCTCTCCGCCTCTCCCCGTGGTCGGGTCGCGCACATGGATTCAAAAACCGTTCAAAGCCGCTCAAAAACCGTGAAAACCGGAGTTATCGGTCCGGCTCGGTTTCTAAAACTGATCGGTTTTTCGACAAAACCGAACCTAGTTACTATAGCAAAAACGGTTTTCGCTCGGTTTTTACAATTTATCGCTCGGTTTTTGTTGCACGAAAAAACCGAGTGGTTCACGGTTTTTGAATCCATGGTCGCGCGCTGCCCCTCCCCGCCGGTACTTGTGCCAAATTAGGTCCTTCACATTATTGCTTGTATTCTTAGTGTACTCACAACGCATTAGCATTCTTCTGTCCAGTGCCTTGCATGCACTCACACAGTTAGTGCAACTTTCTTTTGCTTTGCGGCTTCTATTTATTGATGATAACTAGATTTTTGTATGGCAGGAAACTGGCAAATAAAACTTTGGAGTATATTTTATTTTTGGTACAGATGATTCTCCCTGGCTGCATATTTCTGATGATTATGTTTTAATGATGTCATAATCTGAAGTTGCACAGCAAGATGATGCATCCATGATTTGAGAGTGCCTGTGGGTTGCTCCCAAATGCTGAAAAACCGATTTGTTTAATGTTTATTATTGTACAACATAACATATTTCTAGCATGTCATGAAAATTAGATATTGTTTAATGGTGTAGTGAGGTTGAGGATATTTCTATGGCCATCTCCTCAACCTCACTACACATTTAGTATCACTTTGGATAACTTGTGCAAAATATCATTAAATGTTATTTTTTTTTATCCTCAACATGCTATGAAACAGGTCAATAATGGTTTATGGCCATAATTTGTTTGCCTATTCTCACTCACTCAACAATTAGTGCATCTTCATTAGTTCTCCTTGGTTCATATTCTTACTGCAAATTCCACTGGTTCCCGGTCTACCTTATTTGGTTAGTATAGGTTTTCACTCCTTTCTCATAACGGATTGAATTGAAACAATTTATTGATGATTAGTTGAGACAAACAAGTTCCATACGTACATTAGTTATATGGTACTGTGATCTAGGAAAAATCACTGCCTATGCATGATCAGATTTCTTCTGATGTGGTATGTGAAAGTATTTGTGCACTTCTTGTCTGCTCCTTCAGTGACTGATCGGCCTCTTATGGTAGTATACTCTAATGATAAGAAGGAACTAGCTCTATTTTATTTGACATATGATGTGACAAAATAAATCTTGTAATTCTCATTATTTTTTTCTCCTGTGTGTTACTTTTTCCCTTGCTAGCCCATATATCTAAGATCAGAACTCAGAAGTTCAGAATGGATTCTTGCTTACTTCGTCTCAACTGTCTCACTGTTGAATACGTTGGGAACTCTGTTATCTCTGACCCTCTCTGTTAAAGTGTGTGTACACTTACTTTCTTTGTATGCATATATTAATATGTCTTGCTTTCGCTTCATCAATGAGAAGAGTGACATAACTCACACTTTCAAACTCAAAATATGAAGTCAGTAAGTTACATCTCATGTGTCTCCTAAAAGAAGTCCTACAATTGTAATCACTAAATAGTAAATACACATGATAAATCTCATCTCTCTTCTCTCTAAAATGATAAAAAAGAGAGAATAGTTGCCTCTCTAAAATTATATAAAAAAAAACATCGATTGAAGGAGTCCTTATTTCCTTACCCCTCAAATGATAAAAAAGAGAAAACAATGACCAAGGAACCTCATTTTCTATATCATTGTTCCTTATCCTGTTGCTCTTAACAGCTTACGCGCGCCGGTCTGCACTAGTTTAATTTTTTTTTAAAAAATTATGAAATAGTGGTTCAACATGCAGTTGGGCACACTACGCAATCTGAATACCGAATCAGTGGGCACGCCCCGGCATCTAGTCTGAATTTATTGTTAAAAAAAAGAACCCAATTAGGAGAAGCTAGGTGGTTTTTCATTAAGGAGAAGAAAACGACAAGAAATAAGAACCCAAATTTGACGTTGTGAGGGTTCAACATGACCACATCCTCCACCACCTAGCCAACTGGGACAAGCCCAGTTCCTTAGTCTGAATTTATTTTGTTATATGCTCCTTAGCTGTCACAGCTTGACATCTCTTGGATAGAACTTACAGCAGTACTTCAGAATAAAATTACATACATACCATTTGCGAGTGACGTAGCAATAGAAGTATGGACGTTGTCTACACTCACCGGGGTGAACTTCTCTTGCAGCCGATTGCCCTTACGAAATGCTCCATTAAAACTTCCTACGTTGTTCGTTAGATTATCTTCAACGGGTCATCTATATGATGACCCATCTATAAAATTGATCTAAAACACAAAAAACACTCAGCAACGGACTATCCAAACCAGTGCCCGATTTTGAGCAAGGCTTGGGTCACCACCCATAATTGAGGAGCCACCCAACACATTTTGGCCCGAGTTCCTCTCCTACGTCGCGCGTGCCTTCGCTCCGAGCGCACGGCCGCATCCTCGCCTCGCCAGCACTCCGCCCCGCCGCAAACTCCACCCCGCGTCTCTACTCCGCCACAAGCGTGATGACCCCGAGCTTGGCCCTACCTCGCCTCGCCTCTGTTCCGCCCCGTCCCACCGCCCGCTCGAGCGCGTTGGCTGCCGCGGCAGCCACATCGACACCGGCATTCCTCCTCCGTTGTCGTGCGAATCCTCCCCCGACGTTGGAGATCGTAAGTTTCGATGACTATCCTTTGTGTTTAAAGAGCTACTGTTCATCCTCATTTTGGGTTTTGAGTATCGTACACCGTTGGAGATAGCCTTACCGATGATCCTCCTAGAGGACAGATGTCCCGAGCAAATTGAGATAGACTAGAGATGAAGCCTTACACAAGAAAAAGGACAAAAAATAAAAACGTAAGACAAAAGTCAAAATGTATGGTTAAGGGAAAGCAAGAAATAACAAAAACAATCACCGGTTCAGGCACATCTACTATTAGTCTCCAAGCGCCTATCTATAGCTAGCTCTTTAGAGACATTTTACTCCTTCATGTCCCTCTTAATCTGACCTCTCTTAATGTTATCATCTCGCTTTAGAACTCCACTACGCACATAGAGCCTTCGAAGACCTCTGTTGAACATATTTGAACCATCTAAGCCGATGTTGAATAAATTTCTTGATTGGTGCCACTCCTACTTTGTCCTAGATAGCTTCATTCCGTACACGATCCGTTCTTGTATGCCCGCAAACTCAATGCAGCATACACATGCTACACTCAACTATTGAATGTGTCACCTTTATATAGGCTAATACTCAACACCATATAACATCATCAACCGAATCACCATCTTATACAATTTACCTTTTAACTTTTATGGTACTCTCTTATCACAGAGGACGTCTCAAACTTTTATGGTACTCTCTATCACAGAGGATACCTCATGGTTGGCACCATTTCAACCAACCGGTTGAAATTCTACACATAGATCTTTCATCACGTTTTAGTGCACAACACTTCATCACACTAGAAGAAAGTAGTTAAACTCGCTGACTCCACGTACATGTTCAGCAGTTTACGTCGCTAACCATTCAATAGGTTACTTCCCTAACTCACCGTACATAGATCTTTCAACAGGTTCTAGCATACTCCATCACATATGAACAAAGTAGCTAAGCTCATTGATTCCATCATATATTATGTTCGGCATTTTACTTCGTCAATGTTGACTCATTGGCAAGTCCTAAAAACACAAGTCCAACACCAGCTGTAATGCTTGCCGCTCTGACCAACCAGTTGTTACTTGTAACATTTTTTAACTTATCCAGTCCACCAAAAAGCGAGCCAACAAGCATCTTCGAGCATGCTTTTCTCTTCATGAGGTGTTCATAGCGAACAGCAGTCTACAAAAAACAACCAGCATAGTTTAAGCTCATGATCACTACAAAAGGCAGAACATAATTTCAAAATGGAAAACACAACTATTTGATGCAAAATGGGGATTCATAAGCTAAAAAGGGAATATACGATTAAAAGGGGATCCTAAACATTGTACACCTTGAGGACAGGGGCATTGAGCAATATCTGCTGAACTCAGAGGAGCCAAATTGTGAGCTAGGGGGGGGAGAAGGACGGGGAGGCAGGGTAGATGGGGAGGCAGGGTAGATGGGGACAGGGGCATTAAGCAATAGCATTTGGGGACAGGGTGGCTATGTTGCTGATCCCACCTGTTGGCACTTGGCACACTTATAAGAGGAGGTTGTGAGAGGTAGGACAATAGACAAAAAGCATCACCAAGTCAGTCTTGTTTACAGTAATAATGACAGGTGATTTTATTGGTCTTCATCAAAGCAGGGCAATGCTACTATAAAAATCGATACAAATTCACAATGTCCTGAAACATAAAAGTACGTATTTGTGTATCTATTGGTATAGGCTTATGACTAAGTGCAAAAAAGAAAAGGATGCGGTACCACCTTCAGATATGGATCATGAAGGGTAAGAAAGGTCCACTTATTTCATAGATTTGCAATATTGTGATGATCATGGTCAAGTGCAGGTATGTGTTATAAACAAACCGGGAGATTTGCTGGTGATGCAAGAGCATTTGGAAGGTTATGCTGAAATCCATGAAGGATGTGTTTCTCATGTTCATCCCACACTCTGAGTGCGAGAGGGTCATCCTGGAAGTGTGAGCGCATCCTCTCCATCAGGGGCTTGACGTCATGCATCAGCTCGAGGGTACGTTTAGATAACCGTTCATGCTGATGACATCGCCACTCAAACTCTTCTTTGCACATTCCACACCGGGGATCATATTTCTGTAACACTGATAAATGAACACTTTTACTCCGAAATAAAGAGAACATGACAAGCCAGTATGTTCTGGTGTGGCCGTGTGGGCACATCGTGAGAGTTAGTTTACCAGTTCTCTGCTGTTGGCATCCATGCGACTGTCGGCTGCAGAATTACGCATGGAAAACAATTTAAACAGGAGAATTGTGATTTTTTTCCAATAATAATATACAAATACATGAACTGCTTAAAGCCTTGGACTATTCTTTTTAACAAAAGTAAGGCATGTTACTATGTAAACGTAGGTATTGAAAAATAGAACACTATCAGTACATCCAGCATTAACAATAAAAAAGAAAGAAATTTCTCATATCTCGAAGGCGGATAGGGCAGCGTGAGAAACAAGGCGACGGTGAAGCAGGCGTACCTTTATGCGGACCGACGAGCTTCTCAAACATGGACATGGCAGTGAGTAGGACAGGGTCAAAGGCCGTCTGGATCTAGATTTGGCTGCGCCGGAGTGCACAGGCGGGGGGGGGTGGTGTTCGTGCGGCGGAGTGTAGTTCTAGGGCGGCCGCGGAACTGAGCAGAACGGAACGAGCGGACAGGATCGAAGGTAGGAAACCATGAGCCGCTCGGATGGTAGTTTGTTTGTTTTTTCTTTTTGTTGCTGGGCCGCGTTCTCGGCCCAAGAATGGCACGAGGCACCGGACCATGCCGTGCTTAGTCGGTCGGCCGAACAGGTTGATTATGTTTGTCTCTTTTGTTTCTTATATACTCCTTCCGTCCAACAATATAAGGCTAACTCCAACGAACGATCCATTCCGCACCGCATACCAAAATTAGGTCCTGAAAACTGAAATATCACCTTCCAACGGGTGACCCAAACGCCATAACCATTTTAGGAAGGCATGGCGTCGAGACCCACAAATGAAGAGCCTAGCATCGCGACCCAATCTTTCCGTCTGTGTTCCCCAGTCGTGCTTCGTGTTCCAGACGTCATGGGAGAGCACTGGAAGCTCAAATCAACATGGGGGGAAGGGGAGATGGCAGCTAGGGAATGGGGGAATCAGATCCCCTAGATGTTGCGGTTCTATTTGAGCCATCAATTTGCGGTATGGTTGTGGGGAACGGCTGCCGCAACGGAGAAGAACATGAATGTCCATGGCTGCTCGGGTCGAGCTCGGGGAAAAGAGGAAGGAGACGAAGGAGCGAGCGCAGGAGGTAGCTAGAGGCACGGGCAAGCTCGATGGTAACTCGACCGGCGCGGCGTGGCACACACGGAGACGGCACAAGGTACGCGGTAGTCGCGGCGGAGCTGCAAGGTGGTGGCGAACCTGTCGAACCGGAGACGAGGAGTAGTTTGTGGGTCTTCCGTTGGAGATACAAGTTTCTGGGTTGTGACCCATCAGGCCCACAAGGACCCATTGATACTTTTGGGACTTCAAAATGAGTCTCCATCGTTGGAGACAGCCTAAGGGCATGTACAACGCGCGTCTCCACCCCGTCTGTGTGATGGTAATTTTGCAGAAACCCCCTGCCTCCACGGATCGACAGGCACCGCGTCGCCTCACGAGACGACGCCCTCGTCCCGTGCTCCGAGACGGACGAGACGGCCGCGGCACCGATGTACGGGCGCGTCTTCTCCTGGCGACGGCGCGGTGGGATCCCGTGCGGGGTGAGCGCGCACGCGAGCGCGGGAACCAAATCCTCTTTCGCCCGCCAAATTCCTCGTCCCGTGCTTCTTCGCTCGTGTCAAATCCTCCGCCAAATCCTCCTTCGCCCGCGCCAAATCCTCCGCCAAATCCTCCCTCGCCGCGCCAAATCACCTCCCCCAATCTCACTCGCACAACCTCGCCGGAGCTCGCGCGCCCTCGTCACACCCTCGTCGACGGGATGTCAACGCCGGCCGGAGCTAGGAAGGCTGAAGAAGACGTTGGATGCGGCGGCGGCGGCCCCAGCCCGTACTCTAGGTTGCGGCGGCGCGGCGTCGCCTCTCGGTCGTGGTGGCGGCTCGACTGCGCGTCCCCATTCTGTCGGCCGTGGTGGCGGGTCAGCTGCGCCGCCCCGTTCTCTCGGACGCGGGACGCGGTGGTGAGTCTGCAGCGGCATGGAGTGATTCCCGTGGCTTCCCCAGCTCTGCAGCGGCATGGATGGATCCCCGTAGCTTCCCCAACTCTGCAGCGTGTGTGGATGGATTCCAGTTCCCTCCTTCATCGTGCGGAGTTGACCCCAGATCTTCTGCTTGGTTTGATGGGGATAACGTTGATGTAATTCCTGAAACTTTGATTTTATACTCTGAATAGTACTCTGATTGCTATGATTTAGTACTTTGATTAGCCCCCAAATATCGTGTTCCTATTACTATGATTTACTCTGATCCTGTTGATTACATTTAGTCAATATCTGATCCTGCTGATTACATTTAGTCAATATCTGGTTACAGTATGAATTTTTCTGTAGGCACTATGCAGTAGTATCATTTTTTCTGTCAAGTTTCTGTCAGCGTTGGGCTTATCAATTAGTGATAGCATGTGGCTTGTAGGCAATAAGCACAGTAAATATGACTGCCTTGTGCCTTCATAATTTGTTGACACACGTTGAATAATTGATGTGCTTTAAAATTGACTTGTAAATCAAGTTGGAACTTAGTTTGGGCTACAGCCTTCTTAGTTTGAGCTGAATTAGAGTTGCATATACAGTCACAGTGGAATTTTTGAATGACAATGGTAGTGCCAATGGTAGTACTAGGACTGAGAAGAGGATCATGTGGACTGTGGAAAAGGATGTTAGAGTGATGAGCGCTTGGATAGAACATTCAATAAACTCTTCCTGTGGAGCAGATAAGGCTGGTCACCACTATTGTGATAGTTGAATCTTGAATGTGATGTGAGTAGTGGAAATAGTACTCCACTACGTGACTGTGACTCCTTTATTTAAATTTTCTATTATTTGAATATGCACAATTCCTATTATTTATGCTTGAAATATTTTCTATCAAACTGACACACAATGGTGTATGTAAATTTATTTATAGTTGATCTTTAGTTGTATGTGCAGTATTAAATTGCACTGTAGACAGTGAAGTCGTCTCCGGGTTGTATGAGCTGTCTGTTCAGTATGTCCGTATCATTGATTAAGAGACAGCCCCCGTCTCACCGTTGTACATGCCCTAAGGATTTGTTGGCTTTCTATCTTCTTGTTTGACCATTGGTCTTATTACAAATATTTATGTAAATATAAAAATAAAGAAGATATAGTTCAAATATATCTAAGAATAAAATAAATTCTAGCAAAATAAATAAAATTGTAACAAATATTTTGAATAAGACGAGTGGTCAAACGTAACCTCCGAAAGTCAACAAATCCTTATATTTCTGAACGGAGGTAGTATATATATATACTAGCATAATGTTGCACGCACGTGGTTTAAAAAGTTTAAAAAACTTTGTACTCCTAATATATTATTGTATTATTGACTGATAAATTATAACATGAACCATGGAATGAAAAAACACCATACAAGCAGTTTGCAAATTCTTTGTATGACTGAAACAAAAACGAAGGTGCAACTTACATGTCATAATCTCAAATGCATGTTGCATCAAACAGTGATTTAATTTCTTAAAAGGTGCTAAAGGTGTGTTTGCTCGTACAAACGATGAGAAGATGTATTCCTGGTGACGATTTTAGCATCTGATGATAAATAACCTGGTGATGATGGCCTTGGGGACATGAATAAATAGCACGGCATCTTATCTTGCCGCAATCGTCCTGTCACCGGCTGGTGCAGCCCTGCTATAGGATTATTGCAGATGCGTGCCTCTCATCTGGCTCTCTGGCTCTCCGGCTCTCCGGCCATCAAGCGTTGGGGGCTTGGTTAGTCCCAGCTTTAGTTAATGTGGTCGACAAATCATGACAACCTAGTGCTGATATGCAATCTACTTTGCATTAAAACGATGGCGATAGAGTTGATGGGTGAGTTCATCTTTACCTCGTCATGCTTGAACTGGATCACCGAGGGCCGTGGAGGAAAACACCTTTTTCTCCTAACGACGGCTAGGGTTTCCGGGGTGAACTTGCATTAACATATTTATTTTACGACTCAGATAGACTTTCTTTTCCACGGAAAGCACCTAGGCTTTTAATATGGGAAAAATAGATGAAACCAGACGTTATAGAGTCCTGTCATTAAATTTAGAGTATAGAAAGAAAAGATCATGGTGACATGGGCCAGCAGGTACAGGGTGGGTATGATATCCTTGGGTAAGAAAAAATAGGAGAAAAACGTAGAATCTCTCTAGAAACATCGTTTTTTCTATCTACCCCTTATCCGCCTGTACTAATCCTTACAATGTGGGTTCGACGTGAGGGGTGTAAGGTATTATTCCTAGGTGAAAAAAGGTTTCAAAAGAACTCGCTCCTAATAGTATAGATATATATGCTTTCATTTTTTTCAGCAAGACCCTTATCCACTATGAAGAACATGTACATAAGTTCAGTCCTGATGCATGAAGTTAGGATTTGTGATGATGATGAGGAGGAGGAAATGAATGCCAAGAAGGTGCAGGAGGAAGTGAATGCCAAGAAGGTGCAGGAGGAAGCCGGAATGGTTAATGATGTCAATTTCAAGGAAGTTAAAAAGGTGAAGGGGGTGAAGGTGCATGGAGACCCTAAAGGATACACAAACTTGAAGAAGCTTTTCAAAGAACAAGAAGCTCTCTGTTTTGATAACTTAAATTGCTTCTTAAAGGGTAGTTTCTCAAAGTTTTCAGTAGACATTTTCAGGTATGTTTCTTTTATTCATAAGTTCTTGAGTATTTCTGAGACTTCTTTAAAATTTTGTTGATATTTGCATTTTTCCTTTTGCAGTAAATTGGTGGCAATTGCATATTGCAAAGATCTAGAGGGCTTTTATTTTAGATTCGACCCAAGTTCAATTCTGGTTAGGTTTGACATACATACTCAAGTAGTTTTTGAGGTTGCTGTGCCTATTGCACAACTGCATATAGGTACATTTATATGAAAAAACTTGTTTGTTTCAATTCGATAACATTTTTTTTGTCTTTTTAGATGAATTTAATGCTGCATTTTGTTTTGTAGATAAATGTGAGTTTCATGATAAAGTGACAGACCCAGTGGCTGCACTAATTCATGACTTGGCTGGCCGTAAAAGGTTCAAAGAAGTGTTTGATTTACTTCACATGACCAAACAGAACACCATTTGGTGGTATGTCTTAGTCATGTTGGAATCACTAATTTTTTTAAAATTTAAGTTGATATGATGGCTACTTATAAGTTCTCTTAAATTTTCAGGTCAAACCTTGCTGATATATTAGATCATCCTTTGTTTTGGCCTCCTGAGAAACAAATCGTTGTTCTCTTTTTTGCACAGATTTATCTGACTGGGAGAGATGATAAACTGGATCATGGAATTCCAAATATCACACGTAAGTATTTCGAGGTTTACTACAGTTTTTTGCTTTTTGCTATTTGGCCATTTCTGCCGGCTTTTACTTTTGTTAACAAATTCAATAGGTTATCCACTAGGCATTTTATTTGTCTCGTTAAATTTGGTATAGGTTTCTACCACAAAAGTATTAAAATTTATTTTGAAATATAATGTAGCTAGGGCGAAAGACTTAAAGCATGACACCTTCAAAGCCGAACTGAGAGCCTCTGATTTTTATCGGAGAGATTATTCTATCAATGGCTATGATGCTACATATGTTGAGGATATGTGAAAGAAGTGGTTTGAGTTTCTTACAGTGAAGGAACCTTGTTTTGATATTCTTTATAAAAAAAGGCAAGGTCAAAACAGAAGCTGCAAGTGACCCTTAGAAATCTCTAGTAACATTTAGTAGACATAATGTTGCTCATTTCAAAGACAAAAACATGGGTGCGGTTTCAGTAAGTAAAGTCTAACTTTTCATTTGTTTGCTGATATTCTGTTTAGTCAAAGCATATTCAAAAAAGACAGCATACAAGAATTTAAAGTCCAAACTTGTTCCTTTCTAGATCAAAAGAATAAAGTTTAATTTTCATGAACTCCTGCGACCTACAAACTGAAAAATAATCTGAATATCATAGGAGCCACTAAGTAATCCGAGATATTGAATAAAACAAGCAGGCCAGTCACACAATGTAATTGTTTGGTGGATGATGTTGATTAGCTGCACCTAGATGTGGCCATCTTTTTTGCAGGATCTATTGACAAGTTAACATTTGCTTTGCAGGTTGTATTAAATGTTGTTACAATGAAGGCCCTTATCCTTGAATTGGACCGACTTTTTTCCCTCTCTCTCGATGATATTCCATGCACTTCGAAAAATGCATCCACAACGAAGACCCCTAAACCTTTTTTATCTTGACATTTGGTTAGATATTTTTCTTGACTTTGTACATTTATCTGAAGTCTAAAAATATGATTTTATATTAATCTGAAACTGTATTTTTTTTATTTGTGCAGAGGATTGATAGTAGAGGTGGAAGACCATAAGCTACTGACCATCTATTTCTTGTTGTTTAGTAGTTTTGATGCTAGACGACTGCAATTTGACATCAAGGGACAAACTGTTAGCTCTTCCTATTTGAAACCTCTCCATCTTTGAAATATAATGTCTATCTGCGAACAGTTAGATCTGCGTATTTCTGCAATGCTGCATTTTTCCCAACAGTTGGACCTGCTCGCCATGATGGTACCCTTTTTGATTCTAGAGTCATGTAACATGCTAACCTCGGCTCTATAATGATCTATTAATCAGCTATTTTTGTGAGCTATTTTTGTTGTAGCCTGCCTGGTCCAGGCTGTTGTTCTGTTGCAGTCTGATTTGCTAAGTATGATTAAGCTATGATAGTACCTATTATTGTCACGACTATGGAATTAATTATTTATAGTTGATAGAGCTTTTTCAAAGCTCTATCCTAGTCAATCCTTTTTAGGATATGTTTGTCATGGCTCCACTCAAACTCCGGCTGTTGCTGTCTCGGTTAGCAAAGTATGACGAAGCTATGATAGTATCTTTTATTGGCATGGCTTTGGAATTAATTAATTATAGTTGATAGAGCTTTTTCGAACCTCTATCCTACTCAATCCTTTTTAGGATGTGTTTGTCATGGCTCCACTCAAACACCGACTTAGAGCTGAGTGGAGTTATCCAAATATCCCAAGTCCAAAAGTTTCTTAGAGCATCCTAACTCTATGGAGTTCTTGTTGATCTCTCGATCGTTGTCCTGCACAACTACTCGAACACTTGTATCATGGTGTTTTTCCAGTACGATGCTGAAACCAAGGTTTATCAAAACAGATTGAATTGTTGAAGTCATTGAAGTCGTCGAGTTGCTTGGAGACACCATCTCGCTGGGGACGGACTTGATGAGCTGGTCGTCTCCGGAGCTGGAGAAGCGAGCAATAGAGCTCAGCTCGCGGAGAATCGAGCAATAGAGCTCAATAGAGCTGAGAAGCGAGCACGGAAAATGAGGGGATGAAGCCTCTAGAGAGTGGAGTGTGGCGTGTGGGAGGTGCTCAACCTGCCTTTAGACTACCCGCACCGAGAACCGGTACACCTTCCTTCGCATGCCGATTTAGCGAAAAAATAGCTGCACCGGCGTATCGGGAAGCGTCCGCTTCGGACACGGACGGACTCCCGCACGCCAAATCCGGCGGGCGTAGTGTGCGAATGCCACGCGCGGACGTGGCACGGGCCCACACGCGTGCGCGCCTTCCCAACTACCCGCGAGCAGGGCGAGAGGAGAACGGAGGCGGCGGCGGCCGGCGCATGGAGGGAGGAGGAAGGGATGGCCGTCGTCAAGCCCGCGCCGTCGAAGCGGAGAGAGAGGAGAGGGAGAGGCTGTCGGGGAGCCGCCACCGCCGGCGGCCGAGAGGCGGGCCCGGCTCGGATCCGACGCGGATCCGGTCGGGCCGTGGCTGCGGGAGGCAGGCTCCGGCAGCGGCGGCGGTGTCGTCCGCACCGTGGGAGAGCGCGCCCGGCGGTGGCACGCGGGGAGGCCGGCCCGGGCGGCGGAGTCGCTCGCGCGGGGGGAGGCTCGACCGGCGGCGGAGACGCCTACACGGGGAGACGCGCTCGGCGGCGGCGCGTGGGGGAGGCCGGCGGTGGCGCGCGGGGGATGTCTCGTGCGGCGGGGAGAGAAGAGAGAGGGGGAGAAAGAAAGAGGAGAGAAGGGAGAGGGAGAGAAAGGATTGGCCCTGGGAAAAGGAGAAAGAAAGAGGGAAATGAAAAAAAAATAAAAAAAAGGAGAAAAAAGAAAAGAGTGGAAAAAATTATACTTAAATACAAATTGGATTGCTAAAATATTGTAAAAGAGAAAGAAATGAAAAAAGAAAAGAGGATGAAGAGATGAAAGGAGATGATAGTTGGAGATAGTTGAATAAAATATTGGGTAGTTGATATAGAGTAGGGATATAAAGTATGAACGGGTGCGAGTAAAGCTGGATATAGAGAAGAGAATCTTGCTGAATATTCTTTTTAGAGGATGAAAATAGAGTATGACGAGTACGGGTAGTCTTATTTGGCAACCTCGACCAATGCACGTCGTTTGAAAGGATTCCTCCGGGTTCTGCGGCTTGCGAGGAAAACCTTGAGATTCATCCTGAGAAAACAAGAACAATTAGATCAAAACCAAACAACCTACCGAGTTTTAAAAACCCACACAACACCCACGTTGGTTATTGCAATATCAAATGCTGCATAGCACTCTGTAGTATCAGCTGACGCTTGTACTTTGAGGATCACGTTTCACATTAATCTAATAGCCTCGATTATTCTTTCCAGCCATACAGGAGAGTAGTATCTCCGAGCAAATATTGTTGCCTCCTTCAGGTAAAATATTCAGGCTTGCACACTTTTCCTGAAAGGCAACAGTATTTCTTCATTTCATCAGCACCATCCTACTGCACGAAATTTTAAATCTACAGTATTTTGACTAATAATTGCCCTGGATCTGTTAACCATTACTAACCGGTATTGAAGCTTCGGGACACTGAAAATGGCAAAGGATTTGACATCTTAATTGTCGTTTTTGTAGGTTAATTTTCATGGACTCTTCTCGCACTGGTTATCTGCAGCAAGGAACACCAGCCTTCTTTTATACACAAACATGCACATGCCAGCATATCTGCACATGCAATCGCTGCCTAGCACTTGGTAGCATCAGCTGACGCTTGTACTTTGTGAGGATCACGTTTCATATTAATCTCCATTCTGACCAGTCAGTAATTCGCAAGTAATACCTTGAAGCATTCTTGTCTCTGTCCTAAATATTCAGGATGACATGTTTTGAAGAAGAGGCAACAACAATATTACGTCATTTCTGCATCATTCTAGAGCAAGATCTGCCTCTCAGTTTCATTAAACTTAAAATCCTTTTGACCTCATAATTGCTCTGCATCTGTCAACCACCACCGGCGTTGAAGCTTCAGGATACTGACAATGGCTACAGAATCGGCACTTAGCTGGAGAAAACGGCACTTCCAGAGCTGTGGAGCCGAGTTGGGGCGGGACCCGGAGAGCAACCAGTGCTGCGGTCAAAACGACTGCGACACTAGCACTTCGGAATTGATCGGGTGATTGGCACGTCGAGCAACCTTGATCTGGACTTTGTCTCGTCAACGTATTGGTGAGCACCTACTGGTAATGTGGATCAGTCAGTCGTCCATCTCCACCTCTTATTGTAAGCACTAAGCGGACTTTATGGTAAATTTTTACTCGCGAAATGTGAAGGTACCTTGATCCCGACAGAATGATGAGATGAGCCATTTGCCGTTTCCCATTTGGTTCTTTGGGTCATGTCTCACCGAAAAGTCGTGTTTCATTTTTTTCCTAACTAGTTCCTGACGATGATCTGATGTTTTGCACTTTGATTAAAGGACAGCTAAACGGTTCCTGAACATGCAGAACAATGAGCAGAGACATCAAAATCGCAGAGAAGTAGCTACACGGTGTTTAATTTCTTGAGGAAATAAGTGGCACTAATTTCTACAGTTTCGTCATGTTATCCTTGCCTCTTGCGTCAAGCAAGTTACCCAGAAATTCCTTTTTTTTTTCCCTCTTCTATTGACCGTTTGAATGAAGCGGAGTGGATCAATACTACTTGCATGCTTACCTCACACTGTGCATGGTAACACGACTGTACCAAAGGCCGGGAACCGATTGGTTGGTTATCCATCGATGAAATCGATAATAATGTATTCATTTTAAAGTTGACAGGTTTTCCTCCAAAAGAAAAGGTAATACTAAAATAATCATCGACGACAAGGCACAAGGTTATAAACTTATAATTGCTCATCATTGAATTCACCCCTTTCCAAGCTTCGGAACGGAAAGAGCTATGCAGTTGCTACCTTTACAGCATCGTTGTAACTACCGCCACTAATAATAACGCTACAGTAGTAATTTACATGGTTCGTCGCATATCGCATCCGAACGAAAGAATCCCACAGCAGGTCACCAAAAAGAAGTTGTGATCTAGTACCTATCAGCAGAGACACTGCAGCTGCAAAGAAGCAGCCGAGAAGAAGAAGAAAAGTGGAAGGCAACGACAACACGGCTGGCAGTGCGGTGTCAATGTCACGACTCGACGACCTCCGGGATGCTCTGCAGCGCGGGCTTCCAGTGCGCCGGCCGGCAGTGCTGGTAGACCGTGCCGGCGTTCATGACGTCCGCCAGCAGCTCCGCCGCCGCCCGCCGGCTCTTGGGCGCGCCGGCCCGCTTCTCCATCAGCTCCTGCAGCTGCCTCCTGGTGATCCTGATCGTCACCTCCGCCATGTGCTCGCTGCCCCTCCCGCCCGTCGTGGTGCCGGACGCTGCTCCGACGACGTCGCCGGCCATCGGCGACGACAGGTCCCACTCGCCGTCGTCCGCCCACGACGTCACGGCGTGCTGCGTCACGGCGCAGTTGCCCATGCTGCTTGCTGAGTTGTTCTTTCTGTTTCCGCCGCCGGCTGCTTGAGCTTTTTCTGGATGGGTTGGATCGAGTGGTCTTCGTGTGGCGGACGGGTCCAAAGGGGAGGCAGTCTTATAGGTCGATGCTGAGGCTGCAACCGGAACAGCGCGACCGTTCCCGGGCCGCGCACGCCGCACCTAACGTACGTTCCGCTGCGCTGGGCTCCGACGTGGCGACTCCATCCTGCGTGGACGCCGCGGTGGACAGTGACGAGCGGTGGGGTCCCTCGGTCTGAACGCGGAGGCGCGGGGGATCTCCGCCGGTGCGGGCCCGGGCGCTTGCGGTGGGAACGCGGCTTTTCCGGGGGATTCCCCTGCGCGGTCACGGGCGCGGCACGCGCCACCGCCCGGTGACATGGCTCTTAGCCGCCTGCCTGCTACTGCTGCGGTGCCGGTGCCTTAGCCGCGTACAAAGCATCAGCAACTGCTTGCCTGTTTCCATGGCGGTGCCGCAAAATGCGCGCGTAGCCGGCGGCGCGCCGACTTGATCTCGTCAGTTCGGGGTTCACAGTGCGGCGGCGGAGCAAGTTCTGAACACGTTCCACTATCGATGGCTTACGCACCAAGGTCCGTGTCGCGCAGAGTAGAGAGAGTACCTGTCCTTAATCTGGAGAACACATCGCGGTCACACGCTCGATTATGACACCCAACTCCAATTGTTTGTGCACCATCAGTGTTAGGTTGAGATATGGCAGTTGTTGGTTCGGAGTTATACTTAAGGACGCTCGTATCTCGCTGTTGACGTACTACTCGCCTCGCCTAGGCCCCCAATATTGCACTGCTAGGTGGCAACCAGAAACTGGAAACCGACGTGCGAGCGAACAGCAGCGGAGCAGTCTGCGACCTAACATTTCTACGGGGACAGCGGGTGCGTAAGAAAAACCGTCAGGTTGCGCTGGCTCCCGATCGTAACGAGCACGTCAACGCGCTACGAACTGCCTGCAGATGAGCTCGATCGGTGAGACGTACATGTCGGCCATTGCCTCCCTCCGTGGAAAAGACGGGCATTTTTTGTAAGAGTTTGAGCTGGCTGGATAGGACGGACCGGCAAATCCAGCTTAGGCCTCGTTCGTTTCCTGCGCTCTAAAATTTACTGCATGCTCGAAAATTTAACGACTCGTCACATCAAAGAGAATCTTATTATTTATGAATATTTCGATCAATTTAATAACAAAACCCTTTTGACAGATTAGTGCTAATTTTTTAGATGAATCTAATGAGCTTAATTAATCTATATTTTGTTAAAGTGATGCTACATGATCGCTGTCTTCTAATTACGACTTAATTAACCTTATTAGATTCGTCTTGTGAATTAGTCTAAGGATCTGTAATTTATTTTATAATTAAACTTTATTTAAGTATTTATAAATAGTAAGATTTTTTTTCGATGTGATAACTATAAATTTTAGACTCCCGAAAACGAACAGACCCTTATTGTGCAGGCACCTCGCCACTCCCACCCAGCCCACCGATTACCGGCGGCATACGTCAGGGAGACGTTGACTCGGATGATTGCGGCCGATAAAACTAGGGGCTGGCGAGCCGCATCTGAGGAAAAGTCGCGTGCTGCAACTCGATCCAATGCTGTCGCCACTTGCCAAAAGTTGCCATATCTGAACATTGTTGATTGGTTATTGGTTCAAGAGGTTCTACTGCACATAATGTCTCCGAGTTTTCTCGCTGCATCTGACATATTGTCTCCTGCATTTTGCATTCTGGATAAGAGAAAAAAAACCCAGATTAAACTGTACGTATGAGTTATGGCCATGCGTCCTGACGAATGGCGAGTCTTGGTCCAGCAAAGTAGTAAGTCTGGGTGGCAGCCAAGGTTTCGTAAACCATCGGACGAAACCACTCCCGATCGACACGGTTACAATTTCGATAAACCGCTCAAATAGTAAAATCAGTTAAATCGTTCGGTTTTACCGGTTTACCGACAACAACTCACCCAAAACCGAGATTTATAATCGAAAAATGGACAAATAAAAAGGAAAAAAATTGGACGGATCCTTTTATATTGTTTGCAACAAAATTAACCACATACAAAACACATATAATCCATACAACGTGCATGAAAACCACAAGGCATATGCAATCCATACAACACGAGTTTCAATCTAGAAAAAAATAGGTAATCCAATAAAACACATGATTTTTCAGCAAATAAATTATACAAGACTTGTGATTTACCCTTCCATTCGAGAAATATTGTTGTTAGGACAACAGAATTAGTTCAAATTTGAACGAATCTTGTTGTTCTCGCGACAACATTTTCAGAACAACAGAGTATTGTGTCTTGTATAAAACATTGTGGATAATAATATTGAAGAAGAGGATAAAGCGCATTCATCAATTTTTTTTGCTACTCAAACTTGTTAATTTTGGTAAAACACTTTCACCAAAATTAATCGTTTATCATCTAAGTACTTTTTACAATTTTTTGTATCAAAATATTTTAGAAGGTAAAAAGTTCAAATTTTAACCGACCGAAAACTGGTTGTCCGATGAAACGGCCCGGTTCGGTTGGTACCCGGGAGGTTGCCGACAGCTTTTAAAAAGGGAAAAACCATGGTTGCAGCATACTGAACAACATGATGAGTCTTTTTTGTGACAAATGTTGAACAACAGGATGAAGTAGTTGTGCGGTGCCACGTGTAACTTCCACAATAAAGACATATAAGAGTTTTCTCTCATAGTGGATTGTGTGGAAAAATGGAGATAAAGTTTTTTATCTTCGTTTATATGTGCTTCGTCGTTGTACATAGTTCCATCACGCATCTCGTATAATTGCACGAAAAGATCCAGTAACTCATCCTTTATGTAGAACATAAAATTGGGAAATACTTTAATGAGCATGG
>JAUNZO010002802.1:0-26846 GCA_031894775.1 Chloris gayana
CAGCAGCAAATGCAGCCGGGATTCGCGCTCTAGACGAATGCTACAACGGCAGCAGACGGACCGGCAGCCTTGAGCAAGCTGAAATAGAGGCATGGGTTGGCCTCGAATGCTGCCCTGAGGATCAAGAGGCCGCCGGCACCAGGAGCCTTCATCATGGCCCCGGCAGCCACCACGCCACCTGGCACGCAATATAATGCGAGGCACGGTGCGGCAGCGACGACCAAGACGGCGATGGCAACCTTGGCCTCCATGGGAATGTCGAATCCAAGAATCTCGTCCACGCTGGGGATGCTCTTGAATAGCGCTTTCAATTTCGCAGCCACCTGCGCCGCGACCTTGGAGATGGAATCGAGCAGCGCCGCCAATGCTTCCCGCACGGTGGCCGCGGCCGACGAAGCACCCTGACGGATCGCTCCTGCCACGGCGTCTAGCGTGGCCTTGGCAGAGCGGCCGTGCGGCCGCCGAACATGCGCGTCACGAGCTCGACGAACACGCGGCTGGCAGAAGCGGAAGCGCTCTTGAGAGCCTCATATGCCGCAGATGCTGCAGCACTTGCTGCATTCTTGACCGCTTCGACGACTTTGCTCACGAAACCTCCCATGGCTGAATGAACGGCAAGGGCAAGAGGCGTGGAGAGACTGGAAATGCTCCAAAAGGAACTCTTCGTTGGTGGGATTTATAGTAGGAAGGTGTGTGTGAAATGGAGTCGTCAGGGTCATTAACGTTATTGGAAACATTCATATGGGTAATGGTGTCGTCCAGCCTCTCAGCTTCGAGTAGAGAAAGGGTCGAGGAGGCTTAATATCGCTTGGGGAGAAGGGTTTCAGTCCCTTCAACTTCTAATAAAGTCGGCCCAAATGGGTCTCAAGTGGGACTTGGAACGAGGCATCGGGCTGCGATCCATCTCTTTTTTTTTTTTCTCGAAAACACGGAAGAGTTATATTAGGACATGTACAGTGTCATTCCATAACCGGTCTCTTGGGGTTGTTTTTATTTTCTTTTTGCAAAAGACCCTCTCGCGCGAGACGAGACGAGCGAGAGACGTCTCTTCGTCAAGCACCGGCTCTCGCTCCGCGTTCGAGACACACGAGACGGGTATGGCTCTCCGTTGTACGACATCGTCAGCTCCAACCCGATCCGATGCTCCAGCCCTCGCGCGCGCCCACTTTTCCCTCCCGCCCGCGCGCCCGCGCGGCGCCAAATCTCGCAGCCCTCGCGCTCCTGCCCTCACGCCCCGTGCGCGCCTCGCCCGCTCCCTCGCACCAAAGCCCACCAAATGCCGGTCATCCTCTCTCTCACCACCGCTCCCAAAACTCTTCAGCCTCGCCGAGCCCCTCCGCCCCGCCCCCCCCGCCGCCAAATCTTCCGCCTATACCACGCCGAGTGAGGATTTGAGAGGAGGAGCAGGATGGCGTATCGGATGGAGATGAAATCGGTCGGCGGTGAGGATCCGGGGCAGGAGCAGGAGGTCGCGCGGCTCACGAGCGCCTTCCCATCCCGTGGACTGGCTTCCCCTCAAACGGGTTCCCCACCGGCACTGCCCCCCCCAGCTCTCCTACCAGAGCTTCCAATGCAATTTAGGGTGAGCTTTCTTGCTCAGGACAATTCGTGTTAAAAAGATGTTCAATTCGTATGATAAAAAAGATGCTACCTTTGTATTTTAGAACTTGTTCTGTGTGTGTGCGCGCATTTGTGACAATAACCATAAAATTGATCTGAGATTTCATGCGAGCTTCAATCCCCATTTGGAACCATGTGCCTGTCAGCTAAATTAATAAATTAAGAGTGATTTGTTGGCTACCCCAGCGGTCTGGTATTTCGCTACATGTACCTCAATTACTTTTCTGATGATGGTTAAGCTTGACGATGAAGCGGACGAGGAGTACATATATATTTTTGGATGAGCTTTGATGAGCCCAAGTGTTCAATTTGTGTGGTAAAAAGATGGTAGTTTTTATATATTTTAGGAGAACTTGGGCTATGTTTGTGCTTGTGACAATAACCATAAAACCGATTTTTGTGTCTCCAAAGAGATTACCAGCGAGCTGCAATCCCAGTTTGGAACTATGTGCCTGTCAGGTACAGTGTTCATGCTCTTGATAATGCACTAGTGAACTGGAGCCATTTCCATTAGTCCTGCCAATGTGCAATGTTTTTCTAGTGTAAAACCTGCTCATAATAAATAGACTTATGTTGGATCATTTCAATTCCTAATTTTTTTTATTGTGACAGGGATGAAGAAGCATCACAGCATGGGAGTTTCATGAGCCTCTTTAATAACCCTTTCATTCCCCATAGTGCATTCAGCTCACCTAGAACGACAAGAAGTAACAAGTTTATCGATTTGGACAAAGATGATACAAGTCCCATGGGTGGTACATATAACAATACCAAAGCAGTAGAGAGGCTATTGTGGAAACAGGCTGAAGATGTTTGATTGGTATGCTATTTCCAATTATCATATACTGCAAATTGAACTGGCTAATAAAGAAGATCTGATATTCAATACTTTGACATTGCGGATGAGTGCTTGGTTGAAACATTCAATAGATTCAAAGGATGGAAATGCAAAAAAGGGGGACAAATACTGGGGAGATGTAGCAAAGGAGTATGACCTTAGTACTCCTCAAATTAGGAAGAGGGATGTGAAACAAGTGAAGGAGAGGTGGCACAAGATTAACAAATGGACTAACTGGTTCAATGATGCTTGATCAAAGTAAAAGGTATTTATACTAGTGGGTACTCGGATGAGATGTGGATACAAATGGCTCATAAAATGTATAAGGAAGATCGTGAGGGTGCTAAATTCAATCTAATGGATGTCTAGAACCTATGTTGATATCAAGCAAAATGGATATCTTACAATTCTCCGAAGAAGGCTGGTAGGAAAAGGAAGGAAGGTGAAGATGGAGGACACGAGGAAGATGTTGGTGCTCAAACTAATGCAGAAGAAGTGGATCTGCCACGTCCAATGGGTCAAAAACCTGCAAAAATGGCTGCTCTATTTGATTCTCAAGGGAAAACCAAGCACTGTTCCATAGAAGTTGAAGCACTCGACAAGTTTGAGAAAATTCAGTCAAACAACCACGCTAACCGTGTCAAGCTTATGGAAATGCAACAAAAACTGAGTGGTGAAAAGGAAAAGGCATTCAGCTTGCTGTTGTTTCAGCAGGGAGCACAAGAATGCAAAGCTGATTGAGAAAGACATTAAAATGTTGGATATCTACAATAACTTGTTGAATAAGGACACTTAAAATATGACCGATGATGAGCGAGCCGAGCATGTGTTAGCCCTTAAATGCTTGAGGACGTCTTATTCCCTACAATGGTACATTCTTGATCCTAATCATATTTTTGTTCTTTTTCGTTAAGTTATAATTCCATATCCTAATCTGTTTTATTCATTTACAGAATTAGGGAAATCATGTCATGCTAGTGTGGACAGAATTTGGAGCCGAGAAAGCTGATGGAATTTTTATGAGTGCTCATTTAAATTTTGTATGAACATTCTTATGTATTGTGAATGGGCAAGTGAGTGCTTCAGTTTAAATGATGCCAGTTTAAATCATTGAACTCATTTAAAATTTTTATGGGAATTCTAGTGGTTGTTTAAATGATGCCAGTTTCAATGTGCACTGTGAATGTGCAAATGAGTGTTCCAGTTACTGTGTGAATGTGCAAGTGTATGTGAATGCACAGATGGTGCTTCAGTTACTGTGTGAATGTGCAAGTGCGCGTGAATAATGCACAAGTGGTGCTTCTGTTACTGTTTAGAATTCTCTCTCTCTCTCTCTCTCTCTATATATATATATATATATATATATATATATATATATATATTCCAGCCTTTGTGGTGCGTCTGGCCAAATATTTCTTCCTCTAAAGATGGATGTGCCTGACCAAATTGACTTAGATGCAGATATGGAAGCCAACTTTGCATCTGAACAAGAGCTTGTCAGTGAAGAGTTTGAAGTTCATGGATGAAGATCTTGGCGAACAACAGTTACTAGAAGATGTGGACTTTACATACGATTATTTTACAACGAAGATGCTATATAAGATAAAATTCTGGATTCATTCACTGAGAAAATTGTCGCTAACTCCAAGGTTAATCAGGAGAAGGTATGTTCCAAGGAGTCGTGAATATGCTGCCGAAGATTTATTCAACGGCTGCTTCAGATAAAATCTGATTTGTACGGATGAGATGTTCCGTAGAAGGTTTCGAATGCGGCGTCCGCTCTTCCTAAGATTAGTGAATGGTCTTCGTAACTGGTCACCATTTTTCCAATACAAGGTGGATGTCACTAGAAGACAAAGCCTCACATCTCTATAGAAATGTGCTGCAGCCATAAGAATGCTTGCGTATGGGACTCCAGCTGACTTGCTAGATGCTCACCTCAAGCTCGGTGCAAGCACAACACTGGAGTGCTTGGTCAAGTTTGCAAAAGGAATTATTGAAATTTTTGGCCCCGACTATATTTGCGTCCTCCGACAATTGAAGAACTAGAAAAACTACTTCAAGAGAATGAATCTCATGGTTTTCCAGGTATGACGGGAAGTTTTGATTGCATGCATTGGGCTTGGAAGAATTGTCCTGTTGCTTGGAAGGGCCAATTCACTCTCGGTGGCAAAGGTGTACCTACCATGATACTTGAAGCGGTTGCCTCACAAAATCTATGAATATGGCATGCCTTCTTCGATACAACCGGGTCTAACAAATGATATCAAAGTCTTGAACAAGTCTTCTTTGTTGACTGGCACTTTAAGAGGAGAAGCTCCAAAAGTACAATATACGGTGAATGGCAAACAATATAACACTGGATAATACCTTGCTGATGGGATATATCCGGAATGGGCAATGCTCATAAAGACTATTGCAGGTCTCCAAATAGATAAAGATAAGCTATTTGCCAAACATCAAGAAAGCGTAAGGAAAGATGTGGAGTGCGCTTTTGGTGTTCTACAGTCTCAATTTAATATAGTTACTCGTCTAGCACGCATGTGGAAAAGACGTGACGTGGTGAATATAATGCAAGTTTGTGTTATTTTTCACAATATGTTCATTGAAGACGAGAAGGATATAGCTAGAGTCCATTTAGACATAAACGAGATTCTAGGATCCTCTATTGCTCTGCCACCTGAAGTGAGCACTACCGCAAACCCATGCTTTGCACAAGTTCTACAAAAAAATGCAGCTATTCATGCACGATCAACACATGTCGAACTTAAGAAGGATTTAGTTGAGCACATATGGAACCGCTATGGCAGGCGGTAGTTATTATATTTGTAATTATTTACTCTTTTATATATAATGTTATCTACAGTCTATATATGTGGTGCCATATGTTAGTCTATAAACTACAGCTTCATATTTGATCACCTAGCACATGCAGTCTGCATTTATTACAAAACAGTGTCAAGAGATAACAAGTGATCTCTCCTTTGTATGATCAAAGGTATTTACAGTCTCTTTACATGGATAGATGTGCCCAAGAGCTCATTGTTGTCTCACCGTTGTACATGCCCTTAAGAATAAAACGGGACAAGAAATCGTACGGCCCCACGAATACACAAAACACCCCACGCACGACACACCCACGCGAACACAACACAATGCAACACGGACTAACACACACAACGGGAAGCAACATGGACACCGCCGAGAAAAGGGGTTGCTTCATATTGGTACCTCCAAGAAGGTCATGACGCGTCAACGCCACCGCCTACTGCTCGGGCAAGTCGGATCTGGGCTTTCGCCCATGAAGCCTCGGAGATGGCTAGAACCTCGACAATACCTTCAACAAGGTATGTTGCCGACATGGTTGCACCATGCAGGATTTATTTCGGTTCTATGTTTTGCCATCTCGGAACCGGCTCACAACCCCATCCCGCGCATCACGTCGTTCACCCTCTCACCGTGCTATCTGCGCCTCCAAAGGCTCACAGCGACAACAGCGCGTGCCACCACCCCGGTCACCGCCCTCGTTCTTTAACGCTTCGCCGTTCCGCATGGTGACCGCGCGCTAGCCAGCTGGCTCCTTGCGACCACTTTCAGCGCCGCGCCACCTATTGTCGTCGGGTCTGCCACCTCGCGGCGCACAACCACACCAACAGCGTGGAGGCAAATCTCTGTCGGTCGTCGTCACCACTCCGTCGCCGGACGCTTGCAGCCTCCTCCTGGCCTGTAGCCGCAAGAGGCGTTGCCAAGGGAGGAGGGGACCAACGCGTCGTGGCACCATCTCCAGCGTGGCCTCCGCATCACCCTAGCACATCGTCGCTGCATCGCCATGCGCGCCGCCACCGTCGCCGCGTCTCCCAGCCCGCCGGTACCACTCCAACCGTCACCACGCCGCACCATCTCTCCGGCGCCGCTGCTGCGTCGCCCTCACTAGCGCCACCACCGAACACGTAGATCTGGGCGTGGCCTCCTGATCAGATCCGGACGCCTAGGCCTAGGATCCGGCCACGACGGAGCCCCTCACCACCATTTTCGAGGAGGGGGTGGTGGGTGGGGGGTGGATGTGGGGGGCAGCAGGTGGGGAAGAAGAGGCCTGGCCGCCGCTTTCCTCGCGGCTGCGGAGCAATGGCTCGCAGCCCGCTCCGGCGGTGACTGGGCATGGGAGAAGGCGTCGGGGGCGGTGGGGATGGTTAGGGTTTCGCCCGTCGCCCCTGGAGAGGTACGCGGGCTTCCCCCACTTTTCTCGAGGGCCTTCACAGCTTTGCTGCGATGCATCTCTGGAAACACCGAGATCTGTGGTGTTTGGCATTTCAATAGATGCATTGACAACAACAGGTATACTACATACCACAATTTAGGTAGAAGAGAAACATTGACAAAATGCAAACAGCTGATCCAAACTGAAACGAGTATACGGAGCACGTCCATGCTGTGGCACTAACTATCTCGGCTATGCCATGTTGAAGTTTTACTATATGCAAACTTGAGGATGTGACTTTGATCCAGGGCCGGCACCACAAAACTGGATGTGGCACAGTTTTATTGAGTGACAAAACTGGACGTGAGATGGCTTTTCCTGGAAGAGCTGAATGCATCCGCTTTCTGCTCTGCTGCTGAATGCCACAACCTTGTACTTCTTTTATCCTTCTAAAAGCAGTCTGTAACATAGCAAGATAGCTGAAATCCATTGAATCAAGTCTCCAAGCAGAGAAAGAAAAGGCCGATGATCAATAGACTGCAGGGCTGCAGACACTGAAACCAACCAAGCAAAGGTATGATGTATTCGTCTCACGAAAATCAGGGAAGCTGGAAATAATTCCATTTGTTGAATCCATCAGATGAAAAAAATTGGTACTTTGATACTCGCCTTAATTTTTAAAATAAAAAATCCATTAAACAGATAATGAGATTTCAGGCAAAGTAATACAAAATAAATCATCCTGAAACATCAGAGTTGTGATTTTACATTGACAACATTGCAGGAACTATTCTACAAAATACCTCAATGCAGTAGATGAGAGCCTGCTTGCGCATTGTTTCTGACATTATATATACTAAACTAACAAAAAAAGATATTCTTTTTGAGTCTTAAAATAAACACATTGATACCAGCAACTTGCAGCTGGAAATCATGCTGTAGCCAGGTAAAAGAAAAAAACTCTGCGTTTGACATGTAGGATTACCAATTACATAATTGACTTTGACAACATCAAAATTTAAGAATGCAAACGCAAACTTCATAGTACTCCCTATGCCCCATACTATTCACCATCATGGCCTCTTCGAGCACTCTGGACACAAAAGACGTCCTTTGGATCTGCACTTTGTGCAAGGAACCAGATTGTCAGTCTTGGCTTCGGCCCCAAGTGATTCATATAGATCATCTAGCATGCCCAAACTAAGCATCCCTCCTTTCCGAACTGACCCCACTCCTCTGCACTGTGGGCATGCTACAATTCGGAGATCACCGCACCTCTTACACATGCCTAGTGACCTGCAGAGCATTTGAACATTGCTCAGATCAAAAAGCTTAATTGTATAGATTTATAGCTGTCACATCAAAAGAATCTTACTATTTATAGCTGTCACATCAAAAAGAATCTTACTATTTATAGCTGTCACATCAAAAAGAATCTTACTATTTATAGCTGTCACATCAAAAAGAATCTTACTATTTAGGAGTACTTAAATAAAGCTTAATTGTAAAATAAATTATAGGCCTCTACACTAATTCACGAGGCGAATCTAATAAGATTAATTAAGTCGTGATTAGAAGACGGTTACTGTAGCATCACTTTAGCAAAACATAGATTAATTAAGCCCATTAGATTCATCTCGAAAATTAGCACCAATCTGTCAAAAGGGTTTTATCATTAAATTGATCAAAATATTCATAAATAATAAGATTCTCTTTGATGTGACAGTGCTAAATTTTAGAGGGCAGGAAACGAACAGGGCCAAACACATATAGCTTTACTCTCTCAACAAATGGTAAGGTTACTGTAAATATGTTTGTGTACATATATACTAGAAGCAAAGCATCTGTCAGTCAACATTTTGCCAAGGAAAATAGGCTTGCATTTGACCTTATCAAAATTCATTCAATTGGTCTCAATAAGTCACCTCTCCTTTAGAATCAAAAAAAAAAAGTCACCTCTCCTTTTTTTTTTATGTGCGAAGGATTAGTCACCTTTCTTACAGGCTACGCTTGCGCTAGTAGTTAATTGTACGTTTGTCATAGTTGTTAACTGTACTCTTGCCATAGTTGTTAATTGTTATCGTAAAATTAAAATATTCAGTTTAAGTTGCAAATGAAGTTTAAGTACAATCCTGAACTACTCTAGCGCACATCATCTCTCGCACTATTACATCTAGAAATTAGTACCGTACTCAGTTAATCTTTTTGCATTACATAACTTAGGAACACAAAATTACTGGCACCGTGTATCCAACAAGAAAACAATTCACTGCAGAAATGTTGAAGGAAGATAATAACCAACAGAACTGTGGTGCGTGAGAGAGAGGACCTTCTTTGCGAGGAGGCAATGAAGCCATCGACCCTCGGAGCAGTGACGGTGGCGCCAAGAAGCAGCGCACCCACCACGAAGCCGGCTATCTCGCTGCCTGTCAGCCCAAGCCCATCCATTTTCCCGACTCTGCCACCGTTGGACAGTCGCCGCCGCAGCCTGCTTTAGGATTGTATCCCGTTTACAGCTTTCGGTTTTCAGGCCAGAGGCGACTGCTCCACGCCGCCGCTCTTTGGCCCCCTCCCTCCGCTCTCAGGCAGCGCCTCCAGTCAGCTCTCTTGTATAGCACAGAGAGAGAGGATGAGAGAGGGAAGAGTGCTGGTGTTGAGTGGAGAAGAACGATGGAGATGAGTCTCAGATGGGAAAGGATGAGCTTTGGTCATTTTCCAAAAGAACCCTTCGATATGTACTTTTTCATCTTTATACTTCACCATTCTGCATGCTAATATCCATAAAAAAATCTAAATGGTACTACCTCTGTCCCATTGAAAGTGTCGTTCTCGCTTTTCAAGAAGTTAAACTTTTTTAACTTTGACAAAAAATATATGAAAAGTTGTAAATATTTATTGAATATAATTAGTATCATTAGATAGATAATTAAATCTACTTTCATAATCAACTTATTTAGAAATATAAATATTACTAATATTTTCTACAAATCTACTCAAAGTTCAGATATCATAGCGACACTTTTAATGAGACGGAAGGAGTAATAGTTGAGCCCCCCTCATTTTATTGCATTTGCACACCTATAATAATTTTTTGATGTTATTTTATTTTACATATTGTAAGATTCCACGAATGTTCATCTGACGCACTTTTGCCTTATGAATATATTGTTGTGTAGACATTTACTCCCTCGGTTCCTAAATTGTTGTCGCCATTAAGTTTTTCGTAATGTTGACCATTCCTCTTATTAAAAAATATTCAAATATAAAAATTTAAATACTATATTTCAACTTTCTTCAGTGATAGAACCATTTCAATAAAATATATGATATTTTTAAATTCTTTCAAATAAGACGAATAAACATAATGAAAAAGACAATTGTGGCAACAATTTAGGAATGGGTAGTATTAGTATATTAATAGTTATCCTAGTAGTAATATAGATTTTATTATGTTGGATCATTCATCCCGACTTACACACCGAGTTAGCAACCGCTACCGCTACCGTCAGTCGTGTCCGAATTAGTTCTTTTCCGACTAATTGATTATGTTGTGTCCACTTCGAGCTTTTTGCTATTTTGGCCACGAGTTTGGTGGGCTTCACTGGAACACCCACCGCTCGTGAGGCTTCTCTAAAATGCCCACCAGTATATATGCCTCACCTCCCAAATGTCCATACCTGTTTGATACATCCATTTTCTTTAAATTTCTTTTTCACTTTAACACATCAAAAAATGACCAAAGTACCCCTTGCTCTAAAAAAATTCGCCTGAGCTAGTGTAGCAAAAAAATGCCCAGATTGCACTCCTACTATTAGATAGCTCTTTTGCATGCGTGTTTTGGCTAAAAAAGAAGAGAAAAATTATGACTTAAATGTAGGAGTGCAAAAGACGCATGCAAAAGAGCTGTCTAATAGTAGGAGTGCAGTCTGGGCATTTTTTTGCTACGATAGCTCGGGCGATTTTTTTAAGCGAGGGTACTTTGGTCATTTCTCGATGTGTTAACGTAAAAAAAGAAAAGAAAATAGATGTATCAAACAGGTATGAGCATTTGAGAGGTGAGGCATGTGTACTCGGTGAGTATTTTAGAGAAGCCCCACGAGTGGTGGGCGTTCCAATAAAGCCCACCAAACTCGTGGGCAAAATAGCAAAAAGCTCGTCCATTTCCATTCTCGGTTTCGATTTTATACCCAAGAAAATATGAAAGCACAAACGGTCCGTTTTCAGCCCTTTAATCAAGTAGCCAGCGCTACGGGAACGAGAGAAGCTGGCTAACATTTTTCCCGCGTTCAGCTCGCTAACCCCCTCTAGCGGTGAACTTTTTCCTAGTTTGGCCTTTTTCTCTAAAATTTGAAAAAGTTCCCCTTTTCAGGATCTAAACTCTTTTAGTAACGCTAAACAATATGGCGTGACACATGAACATGGTCATGTCAAACACTTTGCATTGGTGTGACTAAAGATCTGACCTTAATCAATATTTATGTATAAAGCATATTTTTCTACGTGTCATTTGGTCATGCCATAGTGTTCGGCCTGATCATATTCATGTCACGCCATATTGTTTGGTGTGACCAAAATGGTCAGATTCTAAAAATTTAGTTTAGATGGAGTCATTTTTTAAAAAGACCCTTTAGAGCATGTTTTCACAAAAAGTTCTCTAGGTGGAAGGGAGGACAAGAGACATACAACAAAAAACTGAAGTTTGCTCCTTTCAATAGGAATTGTATTATTGCACAATAGGCACATACAAGTCATACAACCCTGAACTAGAAAGGAGCACAAGAAGGTTTGTGCATCGGGATATTTGTTCATTGAGGTGTGGCAATCTTCAATGGATTCCCCCAACAATCTCTAACATGTTGTATGTGGACTTATAGTGGTCACATAATCAATGGACCGAGCCACTAAATAATTGTTATAATCTGTTAGCAAATAACAATAAATCATGGCACACAAAAGGGAAGAAAACAAAAAAAATAGTGGCATATAAGGGAGATTAAAGGGAGCCAAAGAGTAAATTTTTTATGGTGAATAAAGGAATGTTATAATTTCCTATGGCAAAAAAAGGATTTTACCTTGGAGAATTAGAGGCCTGGATTAGAAGTTATCAACCAGTAGGACAATGAATGAATCAATGTTTATGGACTGGTTGGACTAATGGTTTATCGCCTATATATGAAAAAAACCACTTTACTAGAACATTATGGTTGCTCTTATACTCATGCATGGAAGCTAATCTGGCCTTATGGGTAGGAGAGAACTCACATGCTTACAGGGAGCAGAGTGGTGGACATGCCCCCATGTTCAGATACTCTAATCATTAGCCGGACAAAACGGATGAGATTTGCAGTCCACATTCGTCCATTAGAACCACCTGTCTTTTTACTGCTACATGACATTTGATCTGGAATTCTGGATGCATCCAGTGGTGCCGCACGCATTCATTCCCTGATCCGTTCATTCCTCTCTTTAATTAGCTTCACATCCAGCTACATGCATGTGCATCCTCCCTCGCCGTCTTTATAATCAGAACTCCACATGCGCGCTCACAAACACGTCTACGTGTGAATACACAAGCCCACATTAATTAATTCCAAACATCGCAGTCATTCAAGATGCAGAGCCGCCGGTGGCAGCACCGAAGCTCCGGCGAGCTCGACGTGTTCGGAGCGACGCGCTACTTCGCCGGCCGCGCAGACGGCTGTGCCACTGTCGCTCAGCCTGCTGCTGGACGGCTGACTCAAGCGAAGGACAACTTCCGTGGTCAGGATGATGAAGATCAGCTTGTGCAAGAACAGGAGATGGAACTAGCCAAGATTACAGGTAAGAACAACAAGATCGTCACACTCTTTGGCTTCAAGGTTTCACCGTCACCCGGAACCACCAGCTTTCGAAAGAGGCTACCGCCGCAAGCTAGCAGTGGATCAACAACGGCTGCAGGCGACGAGCCGACGAAACCAAAGGTCTCCTCGTCGACACCCTCCTCACGCGAAAGCGCCGACGATCTTGTTACTACTTGGTCTGCCAGTATGCGATTGGAAGATTATTATGGCTACGGTTTTATTACTACTTCGTCTACCAGTATGCGATTGGAAGATTATGGCTATGGTTTTGATCTGGGCATTGCAACCGGGGACACGAGGTTGCAAGGCGTCCAGGTTGTGAGGGGCGCCGCCGCTGGTGACGAGGAGAGATGGGTGGTCAGGTGCGCTCCTTGTTGGCGTCACGAGGAGCAGCATGCCGTGACTTTCTACACCGCATCAAGCGATGATCATCATCTACATCAGCTTCAGGACGATGGAGGTGAAGCCTGTACCAACCATGGTAACTGGGACAGTGATTCGACTTCTGATTTGTTCGATTTGGATATCGAATAAGTCTACCACTACCCCAGGATGGAAATGTTCATGGTCTGGCAGGAACATCAACATTCTGTAACCAGCCGTAAGTGGGAGAATTTTAACATCTTGAAATTATTACTCTATATATTATTGATTCCAGCTGAGGTGACGTTAAGGAGCTCATGAGAAACTTAATCTGGTACGTGTACAGTCTCTTATGTCGTACGTGCCTATGTATATGTGTATAAGGAAGGGTATACTATTGCATGTATATATAGCTGGTGCATGTATCTGCACAAAACTATACTAGTATGTTGCTTGGCATGAACGGGAAAACAAAAAGATATATTACTCCCTTACTAAATTGTCAGTCGCCGTTGACTTTTTTCGTAACGTTTGACCATTCGTCTTATTCAAAAAATTTCTTCATATACAAAAAGTTATATGCTATATTTTAAGTTTCTTTAGTGATAAATCATATTCCAATAAAATATATGATATTTCTTAAACTTTTTTGAATAAGACGAATGATCAAACGTTACGTAAAAAAGTCAATAGCGACAACAATTTAAGTAAGGGAGGAGTATTGACAAGGCAAAAGGAACAATCAATTCGGCTCCCTATGTAGGGCCGCGTTCTAGCTTACAAAAGTCTTTGCAGAACCTTATCCCTCTCACTTCGTCGCTGTAGCAACTCTCTATCCACAAGAAAGAGCTGTTCACTTCTTAAATACAGCGTCGCTTTCACGTGCTACTGGAATCACTCTCCAATGCACAACACTTAACTTGGTGAGATAAATATGTTAGATCGAGTACAACAACAAAAAATAGCCAAAATGAACCAATTGATTAACTACAAACTAAATTAGCTTACAAACATCAAGTCGTTGTAGTATAGTGGTGAGTATTCCCGCCTGTCACGCGGGTGACCCGGGTTCGATCCCCGGCAACGGCGTTACTTTTTTGCGACACCGCGTTCAGATATCCTTCCTCTTCTGCTGGGTCCGTATCGTCATTTACTGGTTGAGATTTAATCCAAGCCCCTCGAAACCTGCGCCTCATGTCACTCAGGGAAGTCGGGACGTCCCTGACAGTGTAAGATCAGTCACTTATTAAGAACGATTGGCTTTTGTTGGTACTTCTCCAGTATTAAAGACAATGCTTAACTAATATTAGCTTTTCACGTGAAGCAGTCACGCTCTCATGTCACTGGAAACAAAGCTTCACCAATTAATTTGTTTGCTGAAATTTGTAGGTTATATAAATTTGTGTTACCATTTTGGAGGACTCTGTATGTCTGTATGTGTCTGGTACTTGAGTATTTCTGATATCGTAAAGAGCGTAAACAACAATGGTAATGGAAAAGAACATAAGAATGAAACATGAATGAGTACTATAGGCTGTCATGGCCGCCTTCAAAGAACGGAACCTAACAAATGGGACTTTGAAACCAATGGCACATGGCCGCCTCCGGGAAGCCTGCGTGCTCGTCTCCGTGTGCCAGGGGGCAGGCTACCTCCGGCGCATCCTCCACAGCGGCAGGCACGCCGAGCAGTTCCGCCGCGTCAGGAACAGGATCGAGCTCTACCTCCAGCTCTTCCCGGTCATCAGCCACATCGACACCACGCGACGCCTCGTCAGAATCCTCAACGGCATCCAGCCACCACAAACCCAACCACAGGTCACCTCCATAACAATGTGTATATATGCTTGGTGCTAAATAAGGGTCCTTTTGGTCCAACTTCTTCAGCTCTGGATTTTGCCCTAAGCTGTATTAAAGACCTAGTTGGTATAAGTGCTTATGGCTAAAATCAGATAAAACTTGTTTTGGTTTTTATACTAGGAGGCCCAACGGAAAAGCTCTTGCGCGACCAGTCACGAACGTGCGACCGAAGGCGGGTCTCGCCGGGAAAGTAGGGCATGTCACTATCATGCTGATGTCAGCAAATAAATTATTTATATATTTTTTTAAAAAGATGCTGTAATTCCTTCATACGATGTCGTTTTCGCCGTTGTTCTCTACATAATGAGACAAACAAAACTAGATCCCACTTGCATATGTTTTGAAGATGTTTTCTTTGTATTCTAAATTGCTACTTACACATATAATATAATTTGCTACGTAGCCGTCACTTATCCAAATAATTTGCTACACATATGACCTAAGTTTTTGGTATTACACATATAATCTAATTTACTACTTAGACAAATAAAACTAGATCTCACTTGCATAGTATTGCTACATGTATAGCCTAAATCTACAAATATAAGTAGTAGCAAATTAGGTTATGTGTACTTAATTAGAATTGCGATCTAATTTTATATGTTTATTGCCAACTTTGGTTATGTTTGTAGTAGCAATTTAGGTTATATGTGTAGTAACAATTTTAAATTAGATGTGTAGCAACAAATTATATATGCGAGTGAGACATTAGTTTTGTATGCATAGTAGCAACTTAGGTTATATGAGTAGTAGCAACTTAAGTTATATGTGTCGTAGCAAATTATACTGACGTGTAATAGTAACTTTGGCTATATGTGAATTATGGATATTATTGAAGTTGCTACTGCACAATGAACTGAATTTGCTACCACACATTGAACTGAATTTGCTACAGAATAACAAAATTTACTACAAGATAATGCCTCGAATTGTTCCTTAGCAAAGTTGCTATTGAATATACCACAAACTTGCTACAACGTACAACAAAATTTGCTACAAGACCATGCCCCAAATTGTTTATTAGAAAATTTACTACTGAATATACAACAAAATTTGCTACAAGACCATGCCCCATATGGTTTCTAAGAAACTTTGCTACACTCGGATCATATTTCTACTAAGCAAAATTTGCTACACAAAATATATGTAAGTTGCTACCGAGCAATGTGTAAAATTTGCTACAATCAACATTAATTCTGAATCCAAATACTATGTAGCAAATTGTATTATATGTAATAGCAATTTAGGTTATGAAAAATATCTTTAAAATATATGCAGGTGAGATCTAGTTTTGTTTGTCTCGTTATGTAGAACACAATGATGAAAACGGAACTAAAAACAGATATTATATTACGAATTTATAATGATTTGAAGTAATTTTATAATTTTTCCTCTCATGTGCTGTGTCCATCCATCCTATGCGACCGGTCGCGCAATCAGCTAAACGGGCGACCGGTCGCGCAATCAGCTAAACGGGGCGATCCAAGCTATAAAATGCCGCTTATCACAGCTTACGCCTGCCCCCAAATTTTTTTTTTGCCTCCGATGCCCTCCTAAATGTTATGCACGACGACTCCTATCTCCCTCCTCTGCTCTCTCTCGCTACGACCGGTGGTGGCGGCGGATGAATCGGCTTCGGCGTGCCTTGTCCGCCGGGGGAAACGGCGGTCGACCACTGCAGATGGACGGATCTAGTGCTGAATCGGGAGCACGTGCGAAATCGGAACTTGCTGGTGCCACGGCGGCGGACAGGAGCTCTCGCACAGAT
Organism: Chloris gayana; assembly: GCA_031894775.1. Lineage (NCBI taxonomy): Eukaryota > Viridiplantae > Streptophyta > Magnoliopsida > Poales > Poaceae > Chloris > Chloris gayana. The sequence goes on from JAUNZO010002802.1 coordinate 16,485, forward strand.
TGCGGCGTGGCGACGGCCGCGACCCACGCCACAACGGCAAGTGGGGTCGCGCGCATGAGCAGCGGCCTAGACGCAGTGGCGGCCCACGGTGGCGGCACAGGGCCCGCGGCCTGGCAGCGAGTGCGACAGGCACGAGCGTGGCTCCTGGCATGGACGCACGCCCGACTTGGCTTGCGGCCGGCGCGGGCCTAGCAGGCGTCGACGCGCGTGGGGCTGGCGGCCTGGCGGCGAGCGCGGCAGGCGCGGACGTGGCTCCTAGTATGGACGCGCGCGCGACTCTTGGCTTGCCGGCGGGTGCAGGTGGCCCGATGGCGGATGGTCTGGGCGCACGGTTTGGAGGTGCAGTGGGCACCGCGTTCGTGGCTTCTAGCGTGGGCGTCGGCGCGGGGCCAGGATTTGCTAGATGGCCTGCGCATCCAACCTTGCTTGGTGGTGAGGCTGCTACTATGTGTCTCCACATCTATATTTATGAGTACAATGCTGAAGATCAGGATTTTCTAAAATGTGATCAGAATCTAAGACTATGTTCCAACCATACCTTCAAGGTATAGAAAATATATGCCATCCAAAAATGCGTCGGATATATCAACTTCTTAACCTAATGATCGCTCCGAGAGATAGGATACGTGATGAGACTGCTAAGGCTATTTATCTTTCTAGATCAAGATGATCTCATGTATATTTGGAAGTATGGTTGCAACCTATTTTAAGGGATGTATGACTATTTTGATGAACATGTAATGGAAGCTAACATGTGACCTACTTTCTTGATTCATTTTAATATTTGTGATGTCCCGCCACTTCGGGCCGGGCCCGCTTACACTCGACAGACTTAATAGGTCCTCAAGATTTCCCCACGTACTAACACTAGTCTTTTCTACGCACTTTGTCCTCACTCATGCCCACCCGAGAATCACTTCCGGTCGGTCACCCATCCCTAAATTGCTCCGAGCCAAGCACGCTTAACCTTAGAGTTCTTTAGAGATGAGCTTCGGAAAAGAAGTTGCAACTTGTTGATATGAGTATTATATCAATCCTATTAAGCCTCAGGCCGAGGATGTTACACACTCACCCCTTAGAGGACCGACGTCCTCGTCGGTCAACCCCGAGCCAGGAACTTCCTCTCTTGGCCACGTCCATGTGTCCATCTGCTAGCGCATGTGCCATGCTGTGTGACTACTCCGGGCCCACACCGGCCATGCACACCATGCGTGCACACGTGCAACACATGCGCCCGTGAAACCGCGAGAGTCGGCTCGATACCATCCGTGACGTCCCGCCACTCCGGGCCGGGCCCGCTTACACTCGACAGCTTAATAGGCCCTCAAGATTTCCTCACGGACCAACACTAGTCTTTTCTGCGCACTTTATCCTCACTCATGCCCACCCGAGAATCACTTCCCGGTCGGTCACACATCCCTAAATTGCTCCGGGTCAAGCACGCTTAACCTTAAAGTTCTTTAGAGATGAGCTTCCGGAAAAGAAGTTGCAACTTGTTGACATGAGTATTATATCAATCCTATTAAGCCCTGGGCCAGGATGTTACTCCCTCCGTCCCGGAATATTTGACATTCTAGACTCATCCATTTTTCCCAAAATGTTTGGCATTCTCACTTCCCGAGACACCTTTCTCTCTTTCCAATATACCTCTATCTCTATCTCTTTCCTCCTCGTTTTCTGCGTACCTACTTTATTCCTTCTCTTCTTAATCTCCATGCCCGGAGCTATAATGCCAAATATATTGGGACGGAGGGAGTACAATATTTGTCATATTGTAATTTATTTCAATACAATATCTAAAATCACATAAAACATGTATTTATAGTTGTCTTACAACCTAGGGGCATGATAGTTATTTCATACGTATAATCTGTTTCTGAAAAAGCAGGATAGACGGTTTGACGACATAAGACGCATAAGCTGAAATAAGCCGGATAAACTGTTTTGACCCATAATCCAGAGCTGAAGCTATATTTTTTTCATGAGCTGAAGCACTACCAAAGGGACCTAAGTTATTCTAAAAAGTGATTCGCACATGGGTGCCCGCAAATCTAGAAAATGAAATGCTTCTTCTACAAGAAGAGTGGTCATTCCAAGAACGATTGCCCAAAAGGGAAGAAATGGTTCGAAAAGAAAGGTATACATTATGTTTCGTATGCTTGGAATCAAATCTTATTGAAGTTCCTAATAATACCTGGTGGTTGGATCTGGTGCTACTACTCATGTTTCACATATTATGCAGGGATTCCTTACGATCCAACCCACAAGAGGACCTGAAAAGTTCTTGTACATGGGGAATCACATGAAGGCACATATTGAAGAGATCGGGACTTATAGAATAAGCCTCGATATCGGTCTACACTTAGACTTGAAAGGGTGTCTTTATGTTCCCGAATGTTCTAGGGAATCTTGTGTCTATGAGAAAATTGGATGTAATAAATTTCATGCTCATGGTTGGAGGCGGCATGTTTAAACTATATAATAATAAATACTATTATGGTTCTGGTATTTTAATTGATGGTTTATATCGCTTCAATCTTGATTATAGTTTTTCTAAATTCCTGTTTCATGTTGAGCATATTATTGGAAATAAACGTAGTGCACTTAATGAGCTATCTGTTTTCTTGTAGCATAAAAGATTAGGTCACATATGCAAAGAAAGGATCTTGAGGGTAATGAAAAATGAAATATTGCCTCAATTGGATTTTGTTGATTGGGATGTGTGTGTGGATTGCATTAAGGGTAAGCAAACATCACACATAGCAAAACACCCAGGTACAAGAAGTAGTGATCTATTATAGTTGATACACACTGATATTTGCGATCCATTTGATGTTCCTTCTTGGGGTGGTGAAAAATATTTCATTCTCTTTATTGATGATTTCTCACGTTATTGTTATTTATACTTGCTGCATGAAAAGTCTCAGGCTGCAAGCATCCTTGCGGTGTTTGTAAATGAGGTGGAAAGGCAACTTGATAGAAATGTAAATGTGGTGAGATCTGATAGAGGAGGTGAATATTTTGGAAAGTTTGATGGAAATGGGCAATGTCCAGGCCCATTTGCAAAGTTTTTGGAAAGTTGTGGTATTTGTGCACAGTATATAATGCCCGGAACACCTCATCAAAATGGGGTGGCTGAAAGGCGGAATCGTACTCTCATGGAAATGGTTAGAAGCATGTTATGTTTCTGTGATGTACCCTTATCATTGTGGATGCACGCATTAAGAACCGATGTGTACTTGTTCAATCGGGTTCCTAGTAAGGCAGTTCCTAAGACTCCTTATGAACTTTGGACAGGAAGGAAACCTAGTTTAAGACACTTGCATTTTGGGGTTGTCCGGCAGAAGTCAAGCTATACAATCCACATGAAAAGAAGCTTGATGTAAGAACCATTAGTTGTTATTTCATCGGCTATCCTGAAAAGTCAAATGGGTATAGATTTTATTGTCCTAACACGAATAGTACTATTTATTTTGGGGTTGTCCGGCAGAAGTCATCGACTATGGTACACGAATAGTTGAGACTGGAAATGCACTATTTATTGAGAATGGTGAGATTAGTGGGAGTAAGAATCCACGTAAGGTGGATGTTAATGAAATTGGGTCTAATGCTACTCCTAGCACTGTTGTACCACAACTGTGGAAAAGATAATCTCTAAACCAACTAAAATTGTGTGTGATACAAATGAAAGTGTAGTACCACAGAAAAATACATTGCGACGATCTGTAAGGCAGAAAAGATCAGCAATTTTAGATGATTATGTGGTTTACTCACTTGAGCATGAATGCGACCTAAGTATCAAAAATGATCCGCTCTCGTTTAAGCAAGCTATGGAAAGTAATAATTCTGAAAAGTGGTTAGGCGCTATGAAAGAAGAGTTAAAAGCGATGGATGACAATAATGTATGGGAATTGGTTAAATTGCCTGAGGGATCAAAACGAGTCAGGTGTAAATGGGTCTTCAAGACGAAACACCACTCGAAAGGCAATGTTGAAAGATACAAAGCCTGCCTGGTGGCCAAAGGTTTTACTCAAAAAGAAGGTGTTGACTACACAGAGACATTCTCTCCGGTTTCAAAGAAGGACTCGGTGAGAATTATTTTAGCTTTGGTGGCGCATTATGATTTGGAGCTTCACCAGATGGATGTAAAGACCGCCTTCTGAAATGGTGATTTGGACGAAGAAGTGTATATGAACCAACCAGAAGGATTTTGTACTCTTGGAAAAGAAAACTTGGTGTGTAAATTAAACAAGTCAATATATGGACTGAAGCAAGCTTCCCGACAATGCTATATAAAGTTCTATGGTACTGTTCTGGCATACGGTTTTGTAGAAAATCCTGTTGATCGTGTATCTACATGAAGGTCAGTGGGAGCAAGTTTCTTATATTAGTCATATATGTTGATGATATTTTGCTTGCTACTAATGATAAGTCAATGTTACATGATGTAAAGAAATTTCTCTCCAATAATTTTGAAATGAAGGATATGGGTGATGCATCCTATGTTATTGGAATAGAAATATTCCGTGATAAAAAACAAGGATTATTGGGATTGTGTCAAAAAAGTTACATAAATAAAATAGTGGAGAGATTCAGAATGGATAATTGTTCTAAAGGAATGGTTCCAATCCAGAAAGGTGATAAATTCAGTTTGATGCAATGTCCAAAGAATGATTTGGAACATAAGGAGATGGAATGTGTTCCATATACATCTCTTGTTGGGAGTTTAATGTATGCCTCGACATGTACACGACCAGATATCAGCTTTGTTGTTGGAATGCTTGGTCGATATCAAAGTAATCCAGGAAAGGATCATTGGGTTGCTGCGAAAAAGGCCCTTCGGTATTTACAAGGCACCAAGGACCACATGGTCACGTATGGAAAGACAAGCCATCTGGAGGTGATTGGCTACACGGATTCAGATTATGCTGGATGCAAAGACTCAAGGAAATCCACATTCGGTTATGTGTTCCTGTTGGCTGGAGGAGCAGTTTCATGGAAGAGTGGAAAACAGTCTGTCATTGCAGCTTCCACCATGGAGGCAGAATTTGTGGCATGCTTTGAGGCCACAATTCAATCATTGTGGCTGTAGAATTTTGTGGCAGGTCTTCGTCTAGTTGACGATATTGAGAAACCACTAAAGATCTATTGTGACAATTCTGCAGCTGTTTTCTTCTCTAAAAATGATCGGTACTTGAAAGTAAAAGAAGAAGTGCAAAATAAAAGGGTATCAATTGAGCATATTGGTACAGGTTTGATGACTTTAGATCCGCTAACAAAGGGGTTACCGCCTAAGACTTTCATTGGCCATGTAGAAAGGATGGGTATTATGGATAAAACCTTACTATAATAATGTGTATATACATGAATATCTGATATGAATTCAATAAAAGCCGGTTTTGCATGTTATCCACATGATGGTGTATACATAAGTGGTTAGTGTGATAACAATTTATCTTCTCTATCACAGCTAAGTTTAATTGACTGATTGTAATACATGGAAGGAAACTTGTCGTTAAATGACTTGTGACTGCTATGATTCTATCGTACAATTATAACATAATGTCGACTTGATAAATTCGATAAAAGGTGTGCACTTAAAGATTAATCGAATTTTCATAAGTCATATCATGGGCCAAATGGGAGAATGTTGGAAAATAACTAATTAAAGTGGCCCATGTATTTATCAAAATTGATTCTTATATAAAAGGTCTATGTGTGATGGTTGCTAGACTGAAAAGTATAGAACCAATGGGTTTAAATACCCTCTCCTCTCCCTTCCAAAATTTACTTGTGGTATGTGAATTACAAATAGAATAAAAGTTCTATTATTAGCATGCACACAAAGGAATGGTGTTTGTGTTAGAGACGTGCATTTGGCTAGCACCAAGGAAATTGCCTAGCCTGTGATATTAGCATGCGTTAGTGCTATGAAAATAAAGCACTATGCATTGAGAGTCTTGGTTATTAATCCAGTTGTTACCACCGGCAGCTATAATTGAAAGGCCAAGAGTTACGGCATGCGTATAGTCACAGTCAATTCAGCTGCCTCCACCTTGGTGTATAAATAGCTGAATCTTGTGATCGAGCAGGGGCACCCCCAACACTCCAACACATGAGAGTTTCACAGAAAACACAAACATGACAGCAAATTAGTTCTTTGATCATCAAGAGAACTAGTAAAGCAGAAAGGTAGAGAGGAGAGAAATATTTCAAATATGCAAGGTGTTAACATGCTAGCAGGTGGTTTTGTGTGACACGACACATGACAGATTAGTTGTTATATGGTTAAATCAAATTTGTGCTAACGATCTTGTGTAGCTTACGCCAATTCCTTTTTTCTTACAAATTCCTTTGAAAGTTTCGTAGCACACATAATGAACATATAACCTTAAAATTCTTGTGTTTTTCTGTGACGGATCCAAACGATCTGTGGGAGCAATTACTTTATTTTTTTCATTCCATAAGATTCGAAAGCATATGCAACTTCAATCCTACGTTTTTTTATTCTTACATTTTGAGAATCTTGGGTTCTAAAGGAACCCTTAGTGTGTGCTCAGAGAAATATTATATCATTTTTTCTCCATTTTTTTTATCTCACAGTAGGCACTACTTTGGTCCAACCAAAAGTGAACGCAAAACATGTTGTTTAATGATTTCTAGGTCTATTGGAAACGAACATTTATCTGCAGATCATGAAGAAGAAATTGAATCTTTTGCAGTACATGACGAGACCACAGGTAAAAAAATTGTCTTTATATTTAGTTACAATATTTTGTTCTAGTTCTACTAAATTAGCAATATAAACAAAAATAGTTAAAGTTTAAAATGTTATAGTCTATCATTCTATCGTAAAATGACATGGTATCAGTGGCGAAAGTTAAGAGATCTTGTTTTGCGGGGCATAATAAAATGAACAAACCGTAACCTGCAAAGAACGTTATGCAGGAACTCGCAGCCACAGTGTTGGAACATCGTCAACCACTGATATTGTTCATTACTTGGCTCCAAGCACTAAAGGTGTAACACTACCTCTCTTCTTAAATACAGCGGAATCGTTTAAAACATACTAGATAATCTAAAAATGCTTTTTTTTTGGAATTCGAATTATGGAGTTGAGGGATCTTGGAGTAATGATATTAGGCATGAAGTGGTGAACACTCTAGTTCATAGTCTGGTGAAAGAAAACCTTTTCTCATAACTTCGAAAGAAAGATACAGATTTCTAATCCCATGACTGCATATGCAGGAACTTGGAGCGATGAAAATTGGACGTCGTCAGGTAGCAATATCGGTCGTTGCTTTTCAGCCACCACTGTATGTCTCGAACAGGTAATAATGACCGGAGAAGAAAAAAATGCTCATGATTTATTCTCAAATGATTTTTCTCTTTCACATCTACAACTCAAGGGATCCCATCGTTGGCTAAGGCTACAGAAAACTTCTCAATCGAGAAAAAGAATTGGCGAGGGAAGATTTGGTTGTTATAAGGTAACCTCAAAATTTACTTGGATTTGTTGTAACCATAGATTGGTCAGTAACAAAAAGGCACGAACAGCATTTAGAAGAGCCAAACTGGCCACAATAAGCAATATAGTAAAATGGATCAGAAACCTATATGTAGCACGCACTACGTGTAGGTGTAGCGTAGACGTACCGTATGCCATGTGTCAGCACACGATTGGTTGGTGTAGTTTCATTTTGATTACGTAATTTCAAAATGAATTTTCTCTCAAATGAAAACTTTGTTTTTAATCTATTTTTACCGCTGTGTTCTCTAGAATTAATTCAACAAAATGAGATCCCACACGCATAAATATTTTTAATTTTTTTGAATTCCAAAATATGAATTTGAATTGTTCTAGCTTTGAGAGTTAGTTGTTCCAATAGTTAAAATTGATTGTTCTAGTAGATAAAACTGATTGTTCCAGTAGATAAAACTGTTTCAGTATTTTTCAAGTACTAAAAATTTTAAAATTTAAAATTTTAAAATTCTTGAATTGTTCTAACATTGAAAATCAATTGTTCCAGTAGTAAAATTTATTTTTTCCGATAATGAATACTAATTATTCCAGTAGTGAAATTTAATTGTTTCAATTTTTTTTAAAGTTTTTATTAAAAAAATATTTTACTTTTTAAAAATAATTTAAGCATTGAAAATGAATATAACACATATAATCAATAAATATATTTTTAAAAATATTAAACATAAATTTAGAAATATTACATTTTTTTACCATGGGCGTCATGGGTCACGCTACGTGTCTTTAGGGGGTCCCAAAATAGATCTAGTTGCATCAGAATTGAAGGCACTTTATCTTTTATATATGAGATTTGTTACAGTGCTTGAGGGGAACCAAAGGTACCTCCCTCGAGATTAATCTCAGCCATTGATATTAAGGAGATTAATTAATTGTAATTAAGGGTAATTTCGTAATTGCATGGATCTGTCCGCCCCCTCTGCCTCACGAACAATACACTCGGAATTGATCAGACGGTTGCAGGCTTGCAGCCCGGTCATGATCGCGGCGCTTGTGTCGCTCCGTTGTTCGTCGCCATTGTTGCCTTACGCTGCTCCCATTGTTCGCCGCAGCTGCCACTAATCCTCTTCGCTCTCCTTGTTTGCCGTTATGTCCGCCTAGGACCTACCCCTAGATTGCCGCCGCCAAGGAGCAGCCGCCTCCTGTCCGGAAGGTCGAGGTAGCAGCAGCCGGAAAAGAATGACTACGACAAGCCTTCTAGTATTTGCTTGTAGAAGGTTACGATTTCAAAAAAAAATAGTATAGCGTCAGGATAATTATCCGACAACTATCGATGAAGCTCGGTTCAATTTCATCTGTCAATTGGAGCTCCTAGAAACAACAACCGGAAGGCAAAAAATCACAAAATTTAAGCGATGTTCAAATCGATCTAGCACATGTCACTGTCGCCGATGAATACATGACTATGTCCGACTACCGAGGTACAAAGATGCAAGAATTGGACACAACTGTTCGGCAAGGCGAGGAGCATAGCGGCGACTATCAGGCGCGTCTAGCGGCGGCACTCAAGCGGAAGGTGGCGGAAGCATCCTGGAGGCAACAATAGCGTTGGCGGCGGAGGGCGAATCGACGCCGTCTTCACGGGCTCTTGTAGTTGTTCTTGTTGTCGATGCTGCCCACTATGTACGCTTTGGTCGTCGGCGGCTCATCGTCGATCAGCGTCTAATACATCAACTGAAAGTACTAAACTACCCTTTACTAAATTAGAAATAAGAGAAAATATTAAGTACTTGGTCCACTAATCTTGGTACTGGTCCACATCTTTAAGTACTTTTTAGTAGGTACTTTTTATTTTTAACCGTTTGATCTAAACCAATGAATGGTTATTATTAACTCCAAGCACTATAACATCTCTCATTTCTAATTTAGTAAAGGGTAGTTTAGTACTTTCAGTTGATGTATTAGACGCTGATCGACGATGAGCCGCCGACGACCAAAGCGTACATAGTGGGCAGCATCGACAACAAGAACAACTACAAGAGCCCGTGAAGACGGCGTCGGATTCGCCCTCCGCCGCCAACGCTATTGTTGCCTCCAGGATGCTTCCGCCACCTTCCGCTTGAGTGCCGCCGCTAGACGCGCCTGATAGTCGCCGCTATGCTCGTCGCCTTGCCGAACAGTTGTGTCCAATTCTTGCATCTTTGTACCTCGGTAGTCGGACATAGTCATGTATTCATCGGCGACAGTGACATGTGCTAGATCGATTTGAACATCGCTTAAATTTTGTGATTTTTTGCCTTCCGGTTGTTGTTTCTAGGAGCTCCAATTGACAGATGAAATTGAACTGAGCTTCATCGATAGTTGTCAGATAATTATCCTGACGCTATACTATTTTTTTTGAAATCGTAACCTTCTACAAGCAAATACTAGCAGGCTTGTCGTAGTCATTCTTTTCCGGCTGCTGCTACCTCGACCTTCCGGACAGGAGGCGGCTGCTCCTTGGCGGCGGCAATCTAGGGGTAGGTCCTAGGCGGACATAACGGCGAACAAGGAGAGCGAAGAGGATTAGTGGCAGCTGCGGCGAACAATGGGAGCAGCGTAAGGCAACAATGGCGACGAACAACGGAGCGACACAAGCGCCGCGATCATGACCGGGCTGCAAGCCTGCAACCGTCTGATCAATTCCGAGTGTATTGTTCGTGAGGCAGAGGGGGCGGACAGATCCATGCAATTACGAAATTACCCTTAATTACAATTAATTAATCTCCTTAATATCAATGGCTGAGATTAATCTCGAGGGGAGGTACCTTTGGTTCCCCTCAAGCACTGTAACAAATCTCTTGTTTGTTGGGTGGCAAGACTCCGGTTCCGGCAGGTGGTTA
>JAUNZO010002803.1:0-12736 GCA_031894775.1 Chloris gayana
ACTACGGGTGTGTTTGGTTACCTGGATGTGCTTGGGCCTGGCTGAGGAGTGGATACTGGCTCAGCTCAACCGGGCTCTACAGATGCACCCTTTCATGTTTGGTTGACAGTTTCGACATGAGCCTGGCTGGATTGTGACTGTGATTGGTTGGTTGTTTTGATAGTTGGACTGCATGAGCACGTGCATTGCCTGGTGTTTGGTTGCCCGCATTTGTGGAGGATGTGGTCACATTGGCTGCAATCGGTGATGTTACCAATTGTGTTGATTTCCTTTCAGCGTTAAAAATGGCTAAGCCGTAAGGAACATTTTAATTTTATTAAGAGAATTGCTCCAACGGTCCTTATCATTGGCATACGATTCTAGTTCTGACCGAAGGTTGGATGAAAACTTGCGTCAGAATAATTATACGTACATGAAATTCTAGTACTGATGTCTGGTTTTTTAGCAGTTCTAATATTATAAATTTGTTGGTCACTGTTAACCAAACTATAGCCGTGCTGGTGCTGAGTGCTTATTTTATAATTTCGGTCAAATTTATGCTATCAACAGTCTCAGGATCTCAATCTCTATTGACAACTCTTTCATTTTGGGACTGATCGAAATTTATCACGTAAGAAAAACAAAACATGGATACACGGTTCCTGATTTCACCGTTCAATGGTGATTTTGACAGTTTGTATTTACCACGGGGAAGATCATGTTCAATCTCAAGAACTGTGATGTGGATGCGATGGACCTGGTGGCCATGTTCATCAGTGCTGCAGCCAGAGTAGAAAAGTGACGCCCTTGCCAACACGGAAGGAGCACTAGAACCGCTGGTCGGCCGGAAAGGCACGAAGAAGGTTCGCAGCAGCAGTCAATGCCCCTCGCTGTTGTCGTCCTGGTGCCGCAACAACCACAACTGCTCGCCATTGCCGTCCTGGTGCCACGAATCGAGCGTTGGCTGGGGCAAGATCTAGGGTAAAAACGAAGGAAGAGAGGAAGGTAACTTCGAGACTATTTCTGACATGATCTTGGGCAAGATCTGTTGCCTCCAGTGGCGAATCAATCGGCGGCGGCGAAGAGCAGATGCGTCAGGAGTGGAGAGGGCGAAAACAGGTAGCAAGGCAAGTGGGGGAGGAGGTGAGCGGAGTCTGGAACCCCTGCCCGAGCGGGCACCCGCCTGCATCCGCTGGTGCACCTACGCCTGCACCCGCACTCGCGGAGTTGCACGCGCTGAGCCAGGCTGTGTTGCTACGCCCAATTTCCACGTTCCTCCTCAGCCTGGCCCGAGGGCGGGTTTTGCATGAGTTCGACCTGGCCCGGTAGGCTGATCAGGATACCAAACAAGTGAAGCGTGCATGAGGAGAGCCTGGTTGAGGGGTGGTGCAGGAAACCAAACACACCCTACTTGGACACGGATGCTCGCTCTCTCTCTGCCTCTGGGTCCTTCCATTTCAGGTCCATCGCCGGTTATAAAGGAGGAGGAGAACGTGTTTGCTTGGGCGCACCGCCAGCTGAAGGTGGATTCGGCCTATTCGAGCCCACATGTGGGCCTTAGGCTAATTCAGTTCTTCTAAGGTAACTGGGCCATACGACGAACACTATGGGGCTACTTCTGTTGTTGTCTCGAAATACTGGGCTTGGTCCATTTACACAAACTATCATGTATCAACGTATCTCGAAATACTATGATGACGAATCATTTCAAAATCAAAACAAATCAATTCAAATCAAATGTCAAAGAAATAAAATCCAAGAGCCTTACTATTGTAGCTCTGAATTGTTTCAACTATTAATGTATATATAAAGAAATGCATTTTGGTACTTGTTGACTGGTACCGCTTGCATGCTTCCGTTGGTTGAATTTCTGGTGACAGCTTTTTGGAAGGAATGACGCGAAAAGAAAAATACAATAAAACAGAGTAAGACAAGAATTGGAACATGCTAATTGATCATCGGGGGCATTGGGCAGGTTTTACGAGAAGTAATGACCGGAAACAGTCCACGCGCGTGCTGACATGCATGTTCAATGGATAACATGTAGCTGTCTTTGATTGAATGCTAATTGCAATGAAAATGAAATGTCAAGGATCACCTACTCTTTTGAAATGTTCTCTTGCCGCCTGATCTGCTAAATACTGTACCCCCAAGTCCCCAAAGTATGTCGTAAATAGTGGTGGGAATAAAAGACTTGCGATCTTTATTTAATGATGGTAGTGGTTGCTGGTTGGACCTGTGGTTATCCATGCACGCATTATCGCTATTTTTTTGTCACAACAAAATAATAAATGATCGCCATGCCCCAACACGGGAACAAAAATTTAGAACATGGTACCAAAACAAAAATGAAAAGAAAATGAGGTGTTGCACACGCGAAATGAAAAAGAAAAGTCAAAACAAAAGTTTTAATCTTCCATCCTTTTCACCTCTCCCTTGCAATTTACAGCATCACCAGTCTGGTGTTCGTAATCACCGCCGAGTAAATTTGTTCAGGGACCGCGCGCTCTCGAATGGTTCATAAGAGGACACAAGGGTGTATACTAATTCAGAAAGAATCCCTAGGTCTAGTTTTCGGTTTGAGAGAGGAGAGTGCTCCAAGTGAGTGTGAGTGTGTATGAATCGATGGCCTTTGGTGAGCCTACCCCCTCCCTTTATAATTCTAGGGCATCAAGTCATAGATAACATGTGCTTCTTGATTGACGTTGTGGTCCTGGGTCATCGTGGGTCCCACAGGTTGTGAATCCCCATTGCTGGAGTTGCTGGGCTAAGGCCTGCCTACATGCTCATGTATTTTAGCTGAGTCTCGTCGTTAGTGTGCACGACGTAATGAGTATGGCGTGCCTATAAGTCCTAGTCGAGCAATGATGTGATTTGACACTGTTTCTGTAGCCATGCACATTACTGAGGCATTGAATGGGGGCATAGGGCAGTTGGCCAATTTCCGTCCCGATCGACCCCTCTCGCTCGAGGTTTGAGCGAGGCGAGGCGGAGGTCGAGCCCGACCGGTGTGGGTGATTTTACCGTTTAGTGTTCGTCCGATTGCTTTTGGATGTTGGCCCTCCATGATGGTTAGGTCAAGGTTTGTCCTTCGTTGCAAGCGCCTCTCACCGCGTTGTGGCGTCCTGTCCTATCCGAGTAGTCTCCGACCGGAGTTGGTGTGGACCCCGAGAGATGTGAGCGTCACCGTGTGCGCACGGGTGCACGTGATGATGGGGTGACATTATTTCTCCGGTATTGGTTACTTGGGGTCGAGCAGTACATGCCGCGGTTGACCCCGTACGTTGGGGATCGAGCAAGGCGTAGTGTGGCTGGCCCCGCTTGTGGGGGACAAGCGAGGCGAGACACGCTTGACCCCGTCCGTGGGGTTGAACGAGGCGAGTTCGAGCTCATGGGTCATAGTGTTATGGTGTGTGGGTCTTTTGGACCCATTTGCCATAGCTCGTGGCACTTCCCTTTTAAAGGGATTTGACTATGGCTACGTGGAAATGCTGGTATTTGCCTCCGACATCACCATTCACCATGGGTCGATAAATCACGAGTAATACCAGTCATAGTTTATCCCTCGACTCACCAAAACTAGCATACCTCGGATATTTAGATCCATTGTGATAGAACTAACTTAGAAGTGTTCAAATATATCCCATATTTGACATGGGTGTTACGTTTGGCTAGTAGTGTTTTTGTCAATCTCAACTAAAACCAGCTCCATCTTTGGAAGTATTCATAGAAGGAGCGCTCATTCGGTCATTCGTAAATATGAATGTTGGGCATGTACTATTTACAAAATAAAAAAAAATTTCTAAGTGCATGTTTTATAAGGAATAATAATCCTGTTTGGAGCATAATTGACATCATTCTAGGACTTTTAACCATATAAATATAAATATGTTTGTATATGCATCATTCTGGATCTATATGACGAGAGACAGGTGAAAATAACAATAATCTGGATATTATAGAGGACATGACCCATAAAGAGGAGAAATAGAGTGAAGAAGGCCCATGTGGCGATCAGCACATGCAACTTTGGCCGAAGAAGTGCAAGCCCATCGTCCATTCTACGAAAGACGAAAGTTATTTGCATAGATACTTGAACATATTCATCGATAAAAGATAAAGGAAACTTCAAGATTCAAACGTGTAATACAAGATATTATCTCGAAGAATCGACAAAGGAGGCCCACGTGGAAGCTGTGGAAGACTCAAGAACCGACTTGGAGAGGAGATCGACCAAGACACGAGAGGTGCCGATCGGCACCGTCTTTGTGCCGATCGACACTTTCCTTGATCGCCAAGTATCCGACTCTTCTACGTATTGTAGCCATATAAATACTTATAGAAACCCCAGGGGTAGACAGACGTCGCTAGAGGGACAACATATCTCGTGAGTTTAGAGCCATCGGGCCTTGCCCCATAATTCATGATCTCTAGTTGCTAGATTTAGCTTAGCTAATCTAGCAAGTCGACAATCGCAATATTGTTGGCTTGGAGTTTCAAGAACCACTGGTGCTTGAGGTGATCCACCAAGGCAGGCCTACTAGATGGTGATGAATTTTATACTACGTATCTCTAAGATGATTGAATATGTTGATGAATGGTTCTGGTATATTGACTATCTGGATTCTATGATGTTGCATATGCTTGTTCCAATTGCTTAGTTCTAGGCTAAGTATTTAGATGCTATTTTAATTGTGGTGATTAGGTTAGTCATTCGGACCTTGTATTGATCATAGTTATTTGATGATGCTAGATGTATACATGCTTAGATAATTAAATAGAGTAATAGTGCTATCCGATTAGTCGACTGATCGTGGCAGAGATAAACTGTATACCCATCTGAGAGGCATAAATCGTATACCCATAGGAGAGGCATGTGCTTTTACTTATCTTAGATCTCCCTTAAACCAAGTAAATTTTTTTATGATGCTATTTAATTATGCTTTGTAGTTACAAACTCAATTAGTACATATCCGGCTAACTTACAAAAGCTTTCTTTAGGCCTTTTGAGATAAAAGTTTTCTTTAAGCCATCCAATATAATAGCTTTCTTTGAGCCAACCGAAATAATAAGCCTTCATATCGATCGACACATGTTTACGGATGCAGCGCACGACAAATGAGTTGTTCGCCGTGTGCCCGACAGGAAGCACGACAAAAGTTCGGGCACACGGCGACTTACTGTTTTCCAGTAGTGCACCCATGGTGCACCTATCGGCGCAACCTGAGCCAACGCGTCGATTGGCATAACAAACGAGCTGATCGACACCCCTCGTTTTCTTCTACAAACAATACTAGATTAATTAGATCTTTTACTAATAATATTACTTAATTCACATCAGCCTTTATGAATTCGATTAAATCTTAGAATACTCTAAAAAAAAAGCTATAATATACAACGTCATCTTACGATATATAATTAGGTACGTATAAACGAGCAGCATCGGCCGTCTACTGGCTTAGAGTAGGTTTCCCTTTGAGCTCGATAGTGCTAGTGGTGATGTCTCGTGTTAAAAAAACTGAAACATTATTCTTACACAAAACAGTGTAGACTATTTTAGATATGGCAACAATAAATATTTTATCCACATGGTGACGTGAATAAATATGAGAACTCTCTGATCGTAATCTAATAGCTCAGACCTAAGAAGATTCAATTGCGTTGGTTGCTTCTAGAAACTAATGACAGATTATGTTGCCGGTTGAGTTGTCGGCTTGCAGCTAAAATTTTCACCATACTTAAATCATTCATAGATCTATTCTAGGAAAAATCCCATGTTTAAATAATTGAGTGAAAGTACAAATTAAAAACCAAACCCTTTTTAATTTTTCTAGGTCTGACTTGTCGCAAAGCCTATCAAGGTTGCATTTTTTTTGATAGAGCGTAATCACTGCGGGACAGATACGCACGAAAAGTCATGACCGGGAATGTACTCGCACCTGCTGAAACATGTTCATGGCCAAAACGTGTCGATTCGAGCTTCCATGTAATTAGTTGAAATCGGCGCAACATAAGTGTGCGTATTTTTTCGGGGCGGGAATAATTCCAGCCTTTGCATAAAAAAATACCATCAAACAATCTGCTACCACGTGCCACCAAACATAAGTGTGCGCATGGGCTGTTTCCTCCTAAGTTGTGCTCAAGAAAATAACAACAATCATCGAATGTAGACAAATTACAATACAATAGCAGTACATGTACAGAGATTTAGAAATGGAAGCATGTTCTTATTCTTGGAATCAAGTCACGAAAATTAATATAGTATGAGACATTTCTTGATGTCAACATCGTACTACCTTTAATTTATTACTGCTCCCTTGATTTTAAGTCAGATGATTGATCCTTGTATTGTACAACAACAAAAATTAGGTTGCGTGCTATGCAGAGATTGGAGACGTTTTGTGTTTCCATTATCTAAAAATGTGTTTAATGAAATAAAATCACCCTTTACATAAAACAAATATTTTTCTTTTTATGAGCAAAATGTTTGAGTGTGACTGTTATTGAAGATGAACCGAGGGCGAGTGGCTCTTCTGGAGTCTGGACACTTTCAATGGGCTTGTTACGTACAAAAAATATTAGGAATGCTGATATATAGCCTCCTCCGCAAAAGAAAAAAAATGCTGATATATAGCAGAAAAATAACAAAAGGCATCCTGTAGTAGGCAAGACGTTGAAAGGTCAATACTCTAGCTAGCTAGTATTATAAAACACCCTGGAGATTGGAAAGTGACAAATCGCTCTGGTGAAGCGCGGCTGCACGTTGGCGTGATGTGTGTAAGGCTTTGATCAAAATATTAATTGCGAAGAAAAATAAATTTATAAAGAACCTGTCTACTCTTTTGAAATCTTCACTTGCCGCGTGCGGTCACACACGGCAAAGACCACTAGCTCCTCAAAAGACAAAGTAGAAACGGAAGATTGCGTCTTTGTGTTATCTATTATGCTGACCAAGTATACGATCATGCCTCCTATAAATACTGGCCAGTGATGGCATCTATTAGCAAGACAGCTAGTCCTGTAAACATAGGAGAACATGGCATTCCACTATTCAATCCGTTCTCCTGTAGCATCGTCGTCATTGCTACTTTGCTTTTGCATGCTGCTATTAGGAGTTCATGGAGGCTCTCGCAGGGTAAGTAAGCATAGAGAGCTATAGAGAGAGAGGCATGATTTTGACTAGCTTCAGAATGTTTCTGAGTTCTGATCCACTTTGTTTTGTACAGCTTTACATCGTGTACCTAGGCGACGTGAGGCATGGACATCCCGCCGATGTCATAGCTTCGCACCATGATATACTCAGCAGTGTCCTTGGAAGGTATGTACGACGAAGCCTTGCCATCCAGTTATCTCATTTCCATATAAGTAAAATTGATGAATGACAAGTAACTTGCCTCTCTCTCTCTCTCTCTCTCTCTCTCTCTCTCTCTCTGGTAACCTATCCATGTTGTCGTAAAGAGAGAGAGCGAGGTGTAGCGACCGCGATTAATAAGTTTTTTTCCGCAAACGTGACATCAGTTAAAAAAAATGAAGCTAAGTAATTTACGTGACTTGGAAAAAAATTTCAGCAAGGAACATTCTATGGCCTCCATGGTTCACAACTACAAACACGGTTTCTCCGGCTTCGCGGCAATGCTTACTGATGACGAAGCTAAACAACTTGGAGGTTAGGCAGCCCTTCACTTTCACTATCTCTATGGCTTTATTCTCCAGCCGTGTACTTTTAATTAACAAAGCCTTGTGTTAACTCGATCTACAGAGTTTCCAGACGTCATTAGCGTTGAACCTAGCAGAATGTACAAGGCGATGACAACTCGAAGCTGGGACTTTCTTGGTCTGAGCTACCAAATGCCCAGTGACCTGCTGCATAAAGGCAGATATGGAGAGGACGTCATCGTCGGCGTCGTGGACACCGGTTAGTACGATAAGAAACGGAACAACGCGTGTTATAAAGACACACAACAATGTGATCTCGACGAGTTTCCTTTTTCCGGCTTCAGTATTGATGGAACTTGTTGCAGGTATCTGGCCGGAGTCTAGAAGCTTCAGCGACGAAGGGTACGGGCCGGTGCCGTCCCGGTGGAAAGGCGAGTGCGTAGCCGGTGATGCCTGGAACCGCAGCACCTGCAACCGCAAGATCATCGGCGCGCGGTTCTACAGCGCGGGAGTGGAGGAGCACATCCATAAGGCCGAGTACTTCTCGGCCCGGGACGCCCACAGCCACGGCACGCACGTGGCATCCACCGCCGCGGGCTCCGTCGTGGAGGCGGCCAGCTTCCACGGCCTGGCCTCGGGGTTCGCGCGCGGCGGCGCGCCCCACGCGCGCATCGCCGTGTACAAGTCCCTGTGGAAGAGCGCCTACGGCGGCAGTGTTGGCACCTCGGCCACCGTGCTCGCGGCCATCGACGACGCCATCCACGACGGCGTGGACATCCTGTCGCTGTCGCTCGGGGTGGAGGAGAATTCGTTCGGCACGCTGCACGCGGTTCAGAAGGGGATCACCGTCGTGTACGCCGGCGGGAACGATGGGCCTAGCCCGCAGACCATTAAGAACACGGCTCCTTGGGTCATCACCGTTGCCGCGAGCAAGACGGATCGGTCGTTCCCCACGATGATCACGCTGGGGAACAAGCAAAAGATAGTGGTACAGACTACAAAAGCCATCTCATAAGAATCGAAAACCTATCACAATTCTTGCATTGAATCGTAGTACCCATTATTTTTTTTCGATTATGAAACCTAGTATAGGGAATCGAATTTGAGCGAACTCTATCCATTTTTTTTTCAAAAAATGAACTCTATCCATTTTTCAGGGACAATCTCTTTACTACCAAGGGAAGAACTCATCCAGGAGCAGTTTCAGAAGCCTTGTCGATGGAGACACGTATGTAAAGGCGCCATTTCAGTTTTTATTCGGTTTACTGCTAATGTTACAAGAAATTTAGTAACTGGACAGGACTGAACTTCTGCTTTCTACTGTTACAGATGCACGGCAGATGTTCTGAATGGTACCGATTTAAGTGGGATAGTTGTCCTTTGCACATCACCAAGATCACCAACTGGGACTGGTCCGTCCAAGGCTTACCCAGACGCCTTGCGAAATGTCGTTGCTGCAGGGGGCGCTGGTCTCATTTTCATTCAATATACAACCGACAATTTAGGCGCGACAGACTTCAAAGGCACTATTCCTTGTGTTCTTGTGGACATTGACACCGGCAAAAAGATCATGAACTACATTGCTGCTGCCAGGTACATCATCATTAACTAATCCTACCAACATTGCGAACAACATGCTCCCGATCAACTCTTTGCTTTGGAATGAGAACAGAGGACCCTTTTTCGCAAGATAAATTTCTTGATTGTTTTTGAGCAGCTCTCCTGAGGTAAAGATCGATCCAACACGAAGCGTCACTGGAAAAGATATTCAGGCACCCAAAGTGGCAGCATTCTCCTCCAGAGGTCCATCACCTGACTTCCATGATATCATCAAGGTACCTATACAGCTAGAGTTACATGTAGGACTTAATCGACTGGTATGCCATCGCCTACCATCTAATGGCGCTCTTGCTTCCTTAACAGCCTGATATAGCTGCACCTGGAGCCAACATCTTAGCAGCAGTCGGAAACTCCTATGGGATTATGTCAGGGACGTCAATGGCTGCCCCACATGTGTCTGGCATCATTGCGCTACTGAAAGCTCTACATCCAAACTGGTCTCCTGCTGCACTGAAATCCGCCATCATGACTAGTGGTAATAAGATCAACTACGAATTCAGAAGATCACTTCTAAAATCATGACTAATTGATTACCACTAACTACTAGGCATCGTTACAAGTATCTAACCTATTAGGATTTGTTTTTGCATGATGAAGCGTCTGTAACTGACGAGCGAGGAATGCCGATATTGGCTGAAGGATTACCTCGGAAGATCGCCGATCCATTTGACTACGGAGGTGGGCACATCGACCCAAACAAAGCAGCAGATCCTGGTCTGATTTATGACATCGAGCCGAGAGATTACAACAACTTTCTTGGCTGCACCGTCATAAAGAGTTCTGTGAGCTGCAATGGAACTTCGGTGCCTGGGTACCACCTGAACATGCCGTCCATCTCAGTTCCAAATCTGAGGCATCCCATTACCATATCAAGAACGGTCACAAATGTGGGCGACGTGGATGCAGTTTACCATGTTGCAGTTGAGAGCCCACCTGGAGTCACGATTGAGGTAGAACCATCTGTTCTTGTGTTCAATGCTGCAAACAAAGTTATCACCTTTCAGGTAAAGTTATCACCTCTGTGGAGGTTGCAAGGGGACTACACATTTGGCAGCCTGACTTGGCACAATGGACAAAAAGCAGTGCGGATTCCAATTGCAGCTCGGATGACTATTCATGATCTCTATGCAGATGTTGCATAAACACCATAGTTTTTATCAATGGAGTATATATGCAGATATATTCGAACCAAAAGAAAGACCTCAACCCAATAACATAACTAAGAAGCTTACATATTGTAATATTTTTTACTTAAATTGATTAATAAGACCTAACGAATCAATATGTTGGATGATTACTTGGTAATTCAGAACCCATTTCAAGAAAAGCCTTGGCAAATTCAGTGTGTAGAATTTGTTAGATCCGAGTAGTTTGCAAGCCTCAGTCTACATGTAGGGGCCTAGCTATATGGTCTCTTCTCGACTGGGCTTGCCCTCCACATTGTATTGTAGAAGCGATGCCAGAATTGGATGTGGCAGTTTGGAGTAAACATGTCCAAACGGGCCGTCCGGCACAGCCTGGCCGGGCATGGAAAGGCACGACCCGTTTATTTCGGGCCGGCACGGTTCGAAATTCATTTTGGGCCGTGCCGTGCCGACCCACGTGCCTGGCCATCGGCCCACGACACGACACGAAAATGGCTTGCCGGGCCAGGCCGGCCTGTTAGGCACGTCGGCCCAGTATATAATAGCGACCCATTTAGCGTATCGGTGTAAACAATTGCAAAATGGGTGGAGGTGGGATTCAAACCTTGAACCTATTGGTTGAGAGGAAGAAGTTTCACCACTAGACCAACAATCGTCTTTGTTTTGTTTCACTCAGGAGCTCTATTCTATTTGTACATTGATAGGAAACTAACAGGCCATACTCATAAATGAGTTGTGCCGTGCCGCCCGTCGGGCCGAGGCCTCGGTCCAAGCACGACACGAAGCCTCGTGTCGGCCAGCCCAGCACGAAATTATTTTGGGCCGTGCTTTTTTCGTGCTTCGAGCCGGCCCGCTTGGCACGGCCATTTGGACATGTTTAGTTTGGAGGATCGCTAGCTACATTGTGCAACGCGATGCTCGTTCGCATGAGATGTCTGAAAAACAGCCCAACTACTTGCACCGGTGCCAACTCTTTGAAATATGGGGCAATTGCATTTCTACCATTCGTTTCTTATGCCACTGTGATGTTACCACCAAATCTGTGTTTTTGTGATTTTACCATTACTTTTTAGAACCGAACGAAGCTTGTACTATAACTCCGTTAGCAGCACTTTGACGATGTGGCGACAGGAGGAGTCGCACGCCCGGAAGTGGCGGTGTGGGAGCGACGCCCCACAAGGAGGAATGGAGGAGTGGCGGCGTGCGAGAACAAAGGCAAGATCGATGTTTTATTTATCCGACTGACAGGTGGATCCCACACGAATAGAGGCCTAGTTGCATTCTTGGATTTGAGATAAAAAAAAATGGACCTGTAAAAATGCATGCCAACCTGCGAAGGCAAAAATGCAGGATCATTTTTTGAGGCCGGACTGGAGTTACCCTAATAAAAAAAATGAAACATGTTAATTGATCATCTGGGAGGGTTTTACGAGAAGTCATGAGCAGAAACAGTCCAGGCGCCTGCTGACATGTTCAATGGCAGGCAAATGTAGTTGTCTTTGATTGAATGCTAACTGCAATGAAAATGAAATATCAAGGATTATCTACTCTTTTGAAATGTTCTGTTGCCGCGTGGGCTGCTCAATAGTACTGTAGAAATGTAGATAATTATGGACTGTAATAAACGAGTGGAAAGAGAAGGTCTGAGTCAAAGACAACTACATTTTGCCCGCCATTGAACATGTCAGCAGGGCAAATATTGACATAGTACTATTTAAGAAAAATTGTCTAGAATACATTGAGAAATAGTGGTCTCGTCTTCAACACTCACAATCCTGCTTTCAGTTGAAGTACACTAGAATTCTAGAGGCTCTCGCCTTTGATACGTTATGATTGGTTAACCATTATTTTTTAAAAAAATTATCTTAACACATAAAACATATCAGAACTTCAACATCACACAAATATACATTAATGCAGCCGGTGTCATCAAAAGATGAAGCTATATTTATTTTATTGTTTGCATAGTTTGCTCGTTGCTTTAATATTTAGTACACCGAGCAAACCGTGCAAATTATCAAAAAAATCTAGCTGCAATTTTTAATAATAGAGAATGACTCAATGTATACTTGTGCGAAGTATGAAATTCTAACGTATTTTATATATTGAGAAAAGAAGTTAAAAATTATTTTTGAATGATCATAAAGTCACAGATGAGAGTCCCTAAAACCATAGTGTGGTCCAAACGGTTGTTGAGTATATTGCAAAAGAAGCTGCTATTTCTCAATGTGCTCCAAACAATTTAGCTTAATATTTAATATTATCGTAATTCAATTTGGCTCAGCTCTCTTGTTTGACAAGCTAAAATAATGTAAATACGGCTCATCTCGTTAAAT
>JAUNZO010002804.1:0-28778 GCA_031894775.1 Chloris gayana
ACAAGGAGGGCTGCCGAGGACTGCTTCCCTGCGTCCTTGCGTCCCTGCGCTGGCGCACGACTACTGGCCCCTTGAGAAGTAAATTTCCTGCACCCTTTTATTTTTTGAATTCATTGATAAAGCAGAATAATTTACAACCCTAGTACCTGGAGACTAAGTGAGATTTACAAAACAAAGTTAGCAAAATTAATTAGAATTTACAATACGCGCTAGGTAATTTCCTGCACACTTATAGAGCCTTAACGCAAAACAACTTGTCAGAGGCTTATGATTCTTGCAAGCCCGATCTTTAGATGTTATTCTTCGGTGTCTCTTTTGGCTCTGTAGTTCGTTCACTTGATAGGCAGTTTGAACGTAAGATATTTGCTGTCCTATTTGCCCTGTTTTGCAGCTTCTTTATATGACAGACATAACTCGCGTCCAAAATTATGCACGTTAAGAGATCTGATGTCTCCGGCCTTGGAGATTTTTCGGTTTAGGTTAAGAAAGCAATAGAGAAGTGCGGAACTTAGCCTATACATATTATTACTCAAATTTTGTCATTTGTAATGTACAGCCCAAAGGGCTTGATCTGTATCTCGTGCCGGTTCATATTTAAAAAATGTATGTGTATGT
Organism: Chloris gayana; assembly: GCA_031894775.1. Taxonomy (NCBI): domain Eukaryota; kingdom Viridiplantae; phylum Streptophyta; class Magnoliopsida; order Poales; family Poaceae; genus Chloris; species Chloris gayana. Next base: position 616 of record JAUNZO010002804.1, read on the forward strand.
CATTGTAGATATAAGAACTATGCTGAAACAATCACTGCCTTTGGAGTAACTACTGAAAATTCACTGTCGTTTTGGTTTAGATTAATCTTGGGCTTTACATGAGCTTACAACGGCTCACGGATCATCCTTGGCACGAAAGCTTATATAAGACATTTATTGATAGATTGATTTACAATGTTGATTTCTGGTTGTGCCCCACTTTTTACATTTGAAAAAAAAATCTACTTCAGAGTTGGAAAGATGTTAACAACTAAGGATGTTGCTGGTCTTTCAAGAAGCTCGAAGAAGTACAAAAGAACTCATGGCCTCTAAAGAATCTCAAAGAAGGATAAATTAAAAACAGATTGGCTCTCAAAAAAGTTGAAGAAGAATAAAAGAACTGATGGTCTCTCAAAAAAACTGAAGATTAAAAGAAAGGATGATCTCACAGGAAGCTCGAATAAGATTAAAAGAACTTTCAATAATGGTAGAAGTCATTGATTTCAGTCTGTTGGTTCTTTTTTATTATTTTCTTGTACATGTTTTTCATTAAAATTTGATGTTTCACTGAGACTTTAAATGATTTTACATCTGTCCTTATAGAACTACAGCTAAGCCGTTTACAGTTAATACTTTCGTATTTTAGTGCTAATCAGGTAACATAGGCGCACTATATCAATGGATATAATCGTGTTGAACAACGTCTGGTTGTTTGCCTAAGTTGTCCTCATATCCTTACATTTTGAAATTATATGCATGATATTATTTGATTGCTACCTTTTAGAGCTGTATATGATTGTTACTCAACATAGTCTAGTATATGCCACTAACTTGACCTTGTTTCCACCAGACCATACAGATGTTCTTAGTGATAATAAATTCGACTATCTAGATTCGTTGGGTTATAATCGTCCTTTCCTGTGTCTAAATCATTAGAGAAAATGTAAAAATATCTATTCCAACAGGTATGGTCATTTTACAGCACATGACACCGATTTTATGGTCATTCAGCGAAACCCAAACTTGTGTGGTCATTCTAGAGAAGCCCACCGGTTACGTGGTCAAAATAGCAAAAATCTCCTTCTGTCTTAAGTATGGATAGCATCCCATAATACGGGGGTTGTTCGTTTCATGGGAATAAAGATGCTAAAGGGGCTGAAGGGCTAAAGTTTAGCCTCAAGAAAACGAACATGTGAAGTTAAAAGGGGCTAAAGTTTAGCTCTTAAGGCTAAAAGGCTAAAAGGTGAGACAAAAGAGGGCTAAACTTTAGCCCCAAAAGAGACATTAAACTTTTACCTTAAAACCTTAGCATGCTAAAGAAAATGAACAAGTCCACCGATAGTTTGGAATGTGTGTAAAAGGCAACATCATGTATAAGAAATGGGTACTTCTATACGTGAGACCCTTAATATTAGCTATAGACCAAACTCCTAACGGTGAGTCCAAAAAATAGTAGGGCCCATGTTCACTAAAAATGGCTAGGCGTCCCGCGGCCCCTCCCAAGTTCGCAGTCGCATGTGGTAGACCGAGTGGGCACACGGCGGAGGAAACGCACCAGGCAGCTTCGCTTCAAAGTGACGAGAGTGTCTCACTCAGTCAATCCTCATCTGATTGGATAACGTGATATGGCTTATCAGTCTCCGAATCGAGTTTAAATTAATCTCCCTCTTGATCTCTTCCGCGGAGAGGGGAGATGGTTTGCGAAATTTGACACTCCATCAGGTGCAAGCATGTCCGTGCGGGCTTTCCAAATCCAAATTTGTAAGAATTCGTCAAGGGCGTGCGGTTGGGCTACGTCCCCCAAGAACTTTTTTATGCGAGTAAGTAGACGTGTCCACTCTCACAGCAGTGTGCCGCGGTTTCTGGTTGCTGCGGCTGAGTCAACCGATCAGCACCGGTCAAACCTGCTGCCCGCCATCGTGCTTAAATAGACCCAGACGCGCACCTGCCCAATGATAACAAAGAGAAGAAATCATTTCCATTGATTCACCACCGGTCCACCGCAATCCGCAAAGTTCACAACAGCAGGCCGCTGGGATTGCAAGCACAAGCCGTCAGGAGAAGATGAAGCGAGTCCTGCCTCTGTGCGCGCTCGTTCTCGTCGCCGTCCTCTGCGCGGCGATCCTCGTGGACGTCACGGAGGCGAGGCGCGGAGGCGGAAGCAGAGGCGGCGGCAGCCGGACCTACATCGGCGGCGCCGGCGGAGCCAGAGGGAACCACAGCGGCGGGCCCCGCGGCCTCAGCGGCGGCACCTGGACGGCCTGCCTGGGCTCCACGCTGCTGGCCGCGGCCGCCGTGCTGTTGTAGGCCGTGGCTCGTCCGTGTTCTGTCTCACGCCGCGTCCAAGTTCGTTTGGGCAGAGCTCCGGCGGCTGAGCTGATTCAAGATTGGGGAATTGCTGATTTGTTTGTTCTTTGTTGTGCTATCCCATTGCGAGTGCTTTGGGTAGTTGTTGCCGTGCTGTCGTCGCGATTGGCGGGGACAAACTTGTGTGGCTAGTTACTGCGAATGTAGCATGCATTCTTTTGTACAGAGTTCCGATGATTCTCCTGTTAGTCTTGTACAGAGTTTTGCAAGTGTAGCATCAATATATTCATGCATTTGTTTTCTTGAATTTGGCTGAATATTTTGTTAATTCTGATTAATTATGTTGTGCATCTCTCGGTTACTTAGAATACAAAGCACCATGATCTCTTGTTCCCTTCAACATTAAGTGAAGTGCTTCCATAAAAAATAAAAATAAAAAACATTAGGTGAAGCAAATGGTAATCTTCGATAGTAAACTCCGTAGCCAAACAAAAGGTCCCGATCTGGAGGGAGATAAGTGAGTGGTGCTCTGATTTGTTTACTGGAAGGTGATGACGCCATTATTTTTGACAAAACATTTTATTATGTAATATAATAAAAAAGAAAAAAGAAAAGACTTTGAGAAGCCGAAACTAGGAACAAAAGGTTGGGACGTCATTGAGTCAGTGTAGCTTGCAACTTTGCTTTTGTGTTTGACCTCGAAGATAAACACAGCCGCTTCTCGAAGACGAAACCATGCCGGCGACGAGCGAGATCGCGGCGGTGGGCGTGATCGGCGCGGGGCAGATGGGCTCAGGCATCGCCCAGCTCGCCGCTGCAGCCGGCTGCGCCGTCCTCCTCCTCGACTCCGACCCCGCCGCTCTCTCCCGCGCCATCGCTTCCATCTCTGCCTCCCTCCGCCGCCTCGCCGCCAAGGGCCAGCTCTCCCAGGTGAGACCTTCCCCTCTCACCCTTCCCAAATCAGTAAAAAAGAAACGGTGGAGCTCATCCCGTGGTGTCACTCTCAGTCCGTGTGCGAGGACTCCATCAAGCGGATAAGGTGCGTCTCGCGCGTGCAAGAGCTCAGGGATGTGGATCTTGTCATAGAGGCCATTGTTGAGATCGAAGATGTCAAGAAGAAGCTGTTCGTCGAGCTAGATGAAATCACGAAGCCATCCGCCATCCTTGCATCAAATACCAGTTCCATCTCTATAACCCGCCTGGCTTCAGCTACCAAACGGCCCTCACAGGTTATCCGCAATCTGGCATCCATCTCCCTTCCAAGAACTCGAATTCAGCCTTAATGATTGTGGAGCGTGTTTAATGATGCAGGTGATAGGCATGCACTTTTTCAACCCTCCTCCAATAATGAAATTGATCGAGATTATTCGAGGAGCTGATACTTCTGAAGAGGTTTTTTCTGCAGTGAAATCATTTTCTGAAAGGTAACTGATACGTCTGAAAAGGTTATGGGCTTTTCAGTTATTATGTACAAGCATTCAGCTAGTCATTGCTGTTCATAATACCTAGTAGCTAACTAGCTATTAGCATAAAACAGTACGGGTAATTCATTTTAGAGTTCAGGACTTCAGGTAAAGTTAAATTCGCAACTTGAATTCATTTCAGAGTTCAGGTAATGTTAAATTCGCAAATTGAATAGTACCACAGTACTGACCTTAGTTGAAACTTCTAGCAACAACCAAACACCACAGACGATATTTACATAATGCTGTCCCCGTCAATACAATTCTTCAGTACACACTCGACTGTGCTACATTAACTGTATAGTCCGCAGAGAAATGGATTGCATTGGTTTGGAGCAGCCAACACAAATTTCTCAGGGTCGACACGTTTCTATATTGGACATTGATACTTGACGGCATCTAGTCCTAATAATCTGAAATCGCAGCCCTGTCTAATGTGTAATGTCTATATTACCCATAGTTCAAAAAACCGCCCAAACCGCGGTTTTCAACAGTGCCAAAAACCGAGCGAAAACCGTTATTGCTACAGTGACTAGGTTCGGTTTTTTAGTGAAAACCGGTCATGTGAAGAAACCGATCCGGACCGATAACTCTGGTTTTCGCAAAAACCGCCCGGTTTTCAACGGTTTTGAAACCTATGATATTATTACCTGACTTGTTTATGCTTGCATTCTGGGCTATGATCAATGAAGCATATTACCTGACATTAACACTTGACAGCAGCCTGATGAAATTGAATTTACAGGATTGGGAAGACTGTTATTTGTTCAGAAGATTATCCTGGATTTATTGTGAACCGCATCCTCATGCCTATGATCAATGAAGCATTCTGGACTCTTTATACGGGAGTAGCAACCAAGGAAGACATTGATACAGGGATGAAGCTGGGCACGAATCATCCGATGGGTCCTCTGCAGCTCGCCGACTTCATTGGATTGGATGTCTGCCTTTCAGTTCTTCGGGTGCTTCACAATGGACTGGGAGATAACAAGTACAGCCCTTGCCCTCTACTTGTTCAGTATGTTGATGCTGGGCGACTTGGAAAAAAGCGTGGAGTAGGTGTATATTTGTATGCACAAAGGTCTACTACCTCCGTCAAGCCAAAGTCATCCCTGTAAAAAAAAATTGAAAAAAAAATCTTTGAAACTAGACAGGTGCTTCATGAATAAAGAGAAACTATGTATGTTGCTTCTGTATCAGTTTTAAAAAAAATACAAAACTTAGAGAAATCTGAGACTAAATTGATAGTCTTACTCTGTAAATATTTGGCAATTCATTGCCTGACTGTTATTTATAGCAGATCGTCAGATACATTTGGCTACAGAAACGATTGATGCACAATATATCAGCATGCGTGGGGAAAAAACTAATGAAAATGCTGGAGCAGGAATGCAACCAGCATTGCTGTGAAGAGGAAGTTGAGGTAAAACGGGTTACTTCCAGAGTTCCAGTACCGGACTCCCGCTGCAGTACAAACGGGTCTATCAATCATGCAAAGACCATTCTTAAAAGAAAGCATGTTGCTATTATCACGGAGTAATGCTCACAACAGAAGAATAGCAAACATATGAATTCCCAAAGCAAAGCTGAGTATTTCCATCTTGCACTCTCCTACAACATCTCTACACACCCTTGTATATCTGCTCCACATCAACAAACTATATCCTACATTGACTGATCTGGAGAAAGAACCCAGTAAATTGTCAGAGTGAGCCCTAGAGCAATGCAAGAGAGCAATGCAAGAGCAACACACATCATTATGCTATGATCTTGATACAGTTGAGTCGTCATATGGGTCAAACTTCACAATTTTTCTTGCATCAGGGAGCAAAGGGTGCTCAACTGGTTTGTGCCCTTTCTTATACCAATACTTGATAATGTATGCTTCCAGTTTCCTAACCTGAGAAATAGAATACTGTCAGTATTAGCAAACTACGACAACGAATAATGCACTCTGACCCATTCCAAAAAAAAAACACTCTGACAGTTTACAAAATAGAAATATAAAACTTACAATAGAGCTTGCAATGATGGATAACTTTTGGCTAAGGAAGAGGCAATCGACAACTTCTATGAAACATGACACTAAAGATGTTTTACAAAGTTCCTGGTAGCGATGAACATGATATCTAAATGGCAGCACGGTACCCATAGTGTGAAAGATAATTTGCTAAATGGCATGGGCATCAATAATTTCCAATAGATCAAATTTGTTCAACACCTAATTATACATGTAATGAATCCACAAGACACTCAAGTTGAAAAAACTCAACTACCAATGGCTTGCGGGCTTGTATTTCCATTCGCTACTACAACATTACAATGCAGCTGGACATGAAACCAGAAGATAAATATGAAACAAAGGCAGCAGACTGTCAGCTTTAACTAATACATGGAAATAGAGTTGTTTCATGAATCTAACATCTATCATCCTTTTTTTCAAGGCAATAGCTGCAATGCCTGTTTCACAGGAGGAATACTGAACGTACCCTTCTGACAATGTATGATTCACCAGTGAAACTTAATGGTTCTGTCAATACTGTGAAGAAGCCATTCCTGTTTCCATATACCACATCAGTGAAGTATCGATCACCAACCTGAAGAGGCCAATAACTAAAATTAGAAAGCTGAAACTTTTCGCTAGAATGGTTACAGCTTGTGACTGTTTTCTTACAAACACAAGATCCGAGGCTGAACAATCAAAATAACTCTCTATTTCCTTGGCTGCACCACCAGGTTTTTTTAAATCTGCAATCAACAAATTAGGCATATAAATGAATAATGTCCATGCACAAATACTAATACAGAGCAAGCAACACTTATGTTCATGTGAATAATGTAGGTTGTTTTGATCTCTAACCGACATCCAATACAAATGGAACAATTAAGCTCAACAAATGGTGTTAAACATTTAAACAAAGCTGACTTAATAGTGGTATGCAAATGGAACATTCAAGCAACAGATCAGCTCAATCCAATGTCTTCCCTTCAGAAACACCGAATCCCTCCCGAAATTTAGAAATTAACCTTAATACCTCAACATGTTCCAATAATGCAGATATTAGACTATGATTAGTAATACTCAAGTCCAGTTCCCATGAACCATCAGTGTTAGATGGGATTTTAGTGATGTAACCTATGTAAACCCAAGCTCAAAATTACGAAAGATTTAACCAACAACTCGAATGAAATTGAGATACTAAGCATCAAAATATCCGGCAGAAAGTATTCAAGCTATTCAAGTTCAAAAGAGAGTCAGAACAACCAAATATACTGTATGAGTGCAGCACTTGCCATGCCTGATCACATGAACCCCTTCTATGGCCGCCTCAATTGCCTTTGCATCCACCCCATCCGGATCATACTGCTTCAGCCCTGCGCTCACCCACGAACAGATCAACTGCATCAACTCACAGATTTTCGCCCAATTCAACGGTTAGTGGTGGGGTAGCAGTCGAACCAGAGCAGACCTGCGGAGTTGCTGTAGATGGCGAGCGCACCGGGCGGGAATGCCGCGCGGCAGTGGTCGAACGCGGCGGCGAGCGGCGGCCAGATTGCGGGCGCGTAGGGCGCGGTGAGGGTGTTGTCCTTGTCGAAGACGACGCCGCGGAAGCCGGCGCGGCGGAGCTCGGCCCAGTCCAGCCACCGGATGTCCTGCACCGACACGTGTGGCAGCGCCAGGCGCGGCTCCGATGCCGCAACGGCAATCACCGCGGACACACCGGTCGGGTTGAACCGCTGACCCAGCGTGCGCCGCCACCACGCCGCAGCACCCATGGTGGCCGCTGTGGTGGTGGTTGTGGGGTCAGTGTTAGGGTTTCCGGCTCTGGGAACCAGAAGCGCGGAGGCGTGCGTAGCGGGCGGGCGTAGTGATAGTGGCACCGGCGGTGGCCTCAGCATCACAGCGGGCGCGGGCTTGCCAGATTGGTATGGTTTTGGTGTGGATGTCCTCAGGCCGCCCTGAGCTGACCCCAAATGATGTTCAACCCGGTCGGGCCAGTGCGCGCGTGCGCGAGGACGGAATTGAGTAAACCTTCGGACATGAAGAAAACTTTTTTTATTTGCTAAAGTTTTGCACATCCCGTATCTTTCTATTACAAAAGTTTTTTCTAAAAACATTGACAATAACTTTTTCCCTGAAACTTTCACAGAAAGTTTAAATCAGTCAAAGTTTAGATCCAAATTTCATCGAAATGTTTCAAGGAAACTTTGAATCAAAGTTCAGTAAAAAAGTTTGAATCACAAGTTTAATAAAAAGTTCAATCAAAAGTTTCGTTAAAACTTTGAATCAAAAGTTCAAATCAAAGTTTCATTCAAACTTTCTCGAATCAAAAGTTCAAATCAAAGTTTCATTCAAACTTTCTCGAATCAAAGTTTCATTCAAACTTTCTTGAATCAAAGTTTCATTCAAACTTTCTCGAATCAAAGTTTCATTTAAACTTTCTCGAATCAAAGTTTCATTCAAATGACCTGGAGGAACGGAGGAAGGTACGGGAGAGAGAATGAAAGAGAACAAAGAGACAGATAAGATAGGAGCCGTGGATACCGGTTCGTGAGGAGACCTGCTAGCGAACGCACGCGTAAAAGAATTTCCGGTCCGGCCAAGGCGGTCGGACCGGGTGTAACATGGGTTTAACCCGATCCCGTGACTCCATATCCAAAATACTCCCTCCATTCCTATTTATAAGCATTCCCCTCCATTCTTATTTGTAAGCATTCCTAGAATCCCGAGGAAGCAATAGACAGAGAGAAAATGTCATATATACCCTCCAAGAGAAAATGTCATATATACCCCCTCATTTTACACTATCTCATCAATTCTTCACCTACCCATCAACCTATCAAGTTTTGTCCTATTCCTAGGAATGCTTACATTTTGAAACAAAGTTTGAATGCTTGGAATGCTTATATAAAGGAACGGAGAGAGTAGTGTCTATCTCTCTCCCAAATATCTCCAACTCTTTTACCCTTGTCTAGAGCTTTCCAATGGCGATTTCTTGATTCCTCCTTGGAATTTCTCCCCTCCTCCGTGGATTTGGTGGTTGCAAGCGCGGTAGACCGGATCCAAGGTCGGTTCCTCTTCAAGTTTGAGTTTCCTCCCTCAAGGTATTCAAACCGTTTCCATCTCGATCTCCTCACATAGAGTTGATTCTCAACCTCACTGCCATGGATTCATCTTCTAGTATGCCTAGAACCTCCCTAAATTGGAATATTAGTATGCATTCCCCTTGTAGGGTGGTCGAGCCGCTCGATCCACCAGGTCGGACCAGGTTGTGAACAAAAAAATGATGTTCTCATTAATCAATCTCCTTTATTGCTAATCAAACCTGTGCCATACTACTTCACTTATCAATTATCAATGATTGTCCATCCGTCTTGATCCCAAAATCAGAAATGACATTTTTCTGTTTGTCCAGGGCGGCCGAGCCAGGTGGCCATGTCTAGAAAAGCTAAAAATTGTCTTCTCATGCCTCTTTGATTCCAAATCAAATGTTCTTTGTTCCTGAAGTCTTACACATGAATTGTTGATCTCTCTATCTCGGGAAGTAAAGATGCCAAGGTCCGAAATGAAAGAAGGAAAAAGGAAAGGTTTGATTCAAAGGCAAGTGGCAGCTCCAGGGATCCTAAAGGAAAAGTGGCAGGTATGTCTATCTAAAATTCCTCACAAGAAATTATACACAAACATCTCAGTAGGGGCAGCATGTTCATTGATCGTTTTTTTGCAGCCGAGGATGAAATGCATGAGGCTACTAACGAGGAATCTAGTGGTGATGAGGATGAGGAAGAAATTGAGGATGAAACCTATCGAGTACGAGAGGATGATCTTGCTGCAGCAGAAGAGACCGAGGAGAGTGAAGAAATTGAGGATGGGGATGAGGAAGATAATATTGAAAGTGAGGAGGAGAAGGTTGAGGGTGGAGAACATGGGATAATTGTCCGCAGGGTTGCAAAATATGTTTATCCACAAAAACCTATCATGAGATCTCCAAATAGACCTCACACTCTTATGCCAACAGATTATCGGGTCAAAGGATTGACGAGTGAGGAAGATGAGGAAGAAAAATCCATACACCTTGTCTAAGAAAAATGTCACGGACTACCGGTTTCACAATCATTTTCAGCAAGATTATTATGAAACCGTGCTGAAAAATAAGGATACGAGTTGTGTTAGAGGCTCAGTGGGTTGACTGGTACCATATGGAGAATCAAAGCAATCCAATATTTGATGATGTTATTGCAGCTTGTGAGAGGACACACATCAAGAATTTGCTAGGTTTCAAGTATGACTGGAACATTGAGATCATTGCTCAATTTTATGCCACGGTCTACTTTGAGGAAGATGGGGGTGAGAAGAAAATGAGTTGGATGACAGAGGGTATGTTCCACACGATCTCTTATGCTAGGTTTGCACGGATGTTTGGTTTTGGGCAAAGTGATTCTAACAGATTTAGAATTCACAGTGAGGAGCCACTATCCAAGGAGCATATGAGGTTTATGTATCCTCAAAGTGAAAGGGATAGGACAGGATTGGTGAAAGGCTTATACACCTATTACTCGGTGTTGAATAGGATATTCAGGAAAACTCTCTCACCTAGAGATGGAAACCCCTTAGATATCACTCTCTACTCAAAGAATTTGCTACCAAGGATGAGAGATGGAGGTCGATCATTCTGTGTGATGGACTTCATTTAGGAGGAGATTAAGTTAATTTCAATGGATCCTCACAAATCTTGTGGTTTTGGTCCATTCTTGATGTTCATGATTGAGGAGACCACAAAGTATAACTATCACATAGAACATCCTCCTCCACACAGGCCTCTAAGACTTATTCCATCAAAACACCCTATTATGAGAATGCTTACTCCTCCACCTCGGGCACAACAACAAGATGATGAGATTCAGCTGGAACAGCAACCACAACAACGAGGCCAACCTCGGCTTGGCCGGGTGGGCAGGGCGGTCGAGCCGCCCCGAGGGGCGATGGCAGGGGTCAACCCGGTCGGACCGGGTGCACGAGGCGGTCGGACCGCCCTGCACAGCCGAGTGGGATTCTAGCTCCTCTCGCCGTCGTGAAAAAGCAACATCTCCCATTAAGAATCTCTTCAACATGGTTTTTGGTACATGCAAAACCCAACACACTATGGAAACCCGTGATCGAGCAGAAAGAGCGGATATGGCTAGGAGAATTAGGAGAATTGAGAGAGCTCGAGTTCCTCCCTCTTCACCTAGAGAAGAAGAAGAGGAAAGGCCACCAACACCTCCGATGGAAAGAGGAGTGCTATTTGGGTGAAGCTAGTGTTGCTATTCGTGCTATACTAGCAAATCTCTTTATAGATTATACCTTTTAAAGTCAAAATTCATCAAAAGATATAAATAAATAGTTCATGTTATCTTTCAAGATACAATAAAAAATGACATAAGGTGCTAAAAAATCAGCACATTAATACTAGTGTTTCAGATTTGACCTGAACAACAATTATCTTTTTTTTCTCTCTTGAACAAACACAGAAGAAATATTTTTTCATGATGATAGATGATGACATGTGATCCATCCAAATATATTATTGAAACTAACAAATTTGTCGGTATGATGCAATGAGAGCTCACAAAGTATGGTCATCTTACCCCTCATACAAATATTAACAACTTAATAGAACTATGAAACATGTTAGACAAACACTAGCAGTCTCATATGATTACGAATCACATCATGGTCAAGGGTATGTGTGGTGAAGTTATATTGTGGATAGACGCACAAGTAACTATTTTTTTAATTATAATAGATTTTGATGCATTTTTAAGGGGTTGAAGTTGGTAACATACTAACATCTTTATGAGTGGTAACACTTGAGAGCGAGAGTTTGACTGTTCTAGTTCACACAAACAAGTTGACTGAGATGTACTAGTAGTAAACTCGAGGTCTAACTCGAGTTGTGTGACCCGTAACGTACGGAGGTCCTCTCCCTCTGAATCGAAGAATTGAGCATTTTTCTACGACAAATGGTTTGGGCGTTTAGCCAATAGGTCTGCCCGTAGATTAATTGTCAACGGAGTACTAAGGCATTGCAGCGAGCGTCAAGAATGTGGGAGCGATGCGCTGGACGGCACTGAACGAAGCAGCTAGGCGGCGATGGGGTTGGTTCTTAGGAACACGAGCGCAACCATCATGGAGAGCCTGCGAACCGTGGAAGGGCAGCTGGTGCGCGTGGAGGTCCTGGTGCTCCTCAGCAACCTCCTGCTCGCCCTCCTGGTGGTGCTGAGCCCCTACCGGCACCGGCGCGGCGACAAGTCCTTCCGGTTCGCCGTGTGGGCGGTGTACACGCTGTCCACCGTCCTGGTCCCCTACACCATCGGGCTGCTGGAGGCCGGCCCGTTCCGCGACCAGACGTTCGTCCTCTGGGGCGCCGTCCTCCTGGTCCAGGCCAGCGCCGACTCCCTCTCCGCCTACAACCTCCGCGACTTGGAGCAGTGGAAGCGCGCGCTGCTGCAGCAGGGCCTGCAGATCCTGCTCATGCTGTGGCTCATGCTCAGCTGCAAGGGCCGCAACAAGAGCTACGCCGCCACCATCTGGGTGTTCTGGTTCCTGAGCATCGCCAAGAGCTACGCCCGGTTCCAGGCGCTCAGGGAGGCCAGCAAGACCGAGGGCCTGATGAAGCACACCAAGGTGGTCGCCGATTACATGATGGCCGAGCACAGGTCGGGCCAGGTCTTCGACGCCGCCACCATGGACGGGTACAGGTACATTTTCCACGGCGAGGAGCTCACTCTGCCCCACCTCGTCTCCAGGCCCGATTACAGGACGGCCATCGCCGACTGCAGGTTCACCACTGTCGACACGGTCTGGCGGTGGATCGACGACCAGCAGAGCGCCAGCGTCTTCTCCAGGGAGCACGGCGGGATCCTCAAGGACATCGCCCTGGAGTACACGCTGTTCAAGCTGCTCAAGCGGAGGTTCTGCAACTACGCGCACGGGGAGGCCGGGCAGCAGAAAACTCTGCGGTTCGTCGTGTCCGGGCTCCTCGGCGACGACGCCAACCACTCCCGCGGCTTCAGAGTGGTCGAGACGGAGCTGGCGTTCCTCTACGACTTCTTCTACACCAGGCACCAGTCGCACACGCAGTACGTCGGAGTGACCGCGGCCTTCGTGCTCCCCGTCATCGTCGCGAACGCCGTTTCCGGGGCGTTCAGCAGGCACTACCACCGCACCCGTCTGGAGCAGACGGTCAACGGGATAGACGTCATCCACTGCATCACCGTCGCGCTGATGGTGGTGGTCGTGGCCGTGTTCGTCGTGGAATCGCGGGTCAACGACCAGAAGTGGAGGGTGGTTGAGGATCTCTACACGTTGACCGGCGCGAACAGGATGACCGTGAACGGGGTGCTGGTTCACTTCGACGACGGCAGCAGGAAGCAGGCGCTCAACTGGCTCAGGAAAAGGAAGCACAAGAAGCTCACGGGCAGGAACTGGGACCGGAAGCTGGGCCAGTACTCGCTGCTGCACAGGTTCGACTACCGCCCCAAGAACATCGCGTGGATCCTGTCGCTCGGCCTGCTCGAGCCGACCAGGGAGGGACAGAAGGCGTCCAACAAGGTCCATCTGCACGAGGAGGTCGTCCTCCGCGTGCTGTCCCGGTTCAAGGAGAACGACGGCCGCCTCGCCGACGGGCAACCGGCGCTCGCCGCGAACGACGCGCGGCGGCTCGCGTGGACGTGCACGCTGCCCACGCGCATCCACACGGTCCTCGTGTGGCACATCGCGACCACCATCTGCGAGGCCATGTCGCCGCCGCAGGAGCGCCTCACCGGCGACCGCCTCGTGGCCAAGAGCCTGTCGGACTACTGCGCCTACCTGGTGGCGTTCGTCCCGGACATGCTGCCGGGTCACAGCTACGACACGCGAAGGATCTTCGACGCGGTGGTAATGGAGGCCCGGGATTACCTTGCCGGATGCGACACCCTGACAGCCAGGTGTCTCAAGCTCCTGGAGCTCCAGTGCAGCGCGCAGATGATCTTGGGGATGGGCGCCAAGCTCGGGAGTGAGCTCAGGTACAGAGTTCACGGCAGGACTCGGCGGTGGAAGGTGATTGCTGACTTCTGGGCGGAGCTCGTGCTCTTTCTCGCGCCGTCGACCAACGCCGAGGTCCACGCAGAGGCGCTCACGGCAGGCGGGGAGTTCATCACCCATCTGTGGGCGCTGCTCATCCACGCCGGCATCCTGGAGCGCCCCTCTGAGGCCAACGCTACGGAAGGAGGCTTAGGCTACGATGCCACTACAGCTACACACGATTCTGCTGTCTGAACAATCGTGTTTCCTTCCATCCCATCCTAGTTATGGTTCGATGTTTTTCATGCACTCACCTACAGCTTGATTATTCTCTTTCTTAAATAAACTCTGCTTGACTATTCTTATGCTTCTAAACTAACTGAAGTTTGTATAACTACATAGTGTGCCCCTTAAAGAGAAAAATTTCGCAAGCCATTGGTAGGAAAGGAACACGATGGTTTTCCAGCAACAAACAGAATATTTGTATCTCGCCTCTTCTTCTTGCTTAAATGAAAGAGTGCTCCTGTCTGCCCTAAAAAAAAAGAGTGCTCCTGCTCATTTTCACACACACACACACAAACAGAGCACACTTCTGCATCAAATAAACTTGCAGTGCTTTTTTGGATATGAATTTGGAAAAGTCGTGCGGCCGAGTTTGACGGAGTAGGACGGCAGACAGATGATAGAGGAAGAGCCGCAATCGTTTTTGAACCAAACAAACTTAAGGCGTGTTAACAGCAATATGGTTAAGTCACAATAGCAGACCGAGCCTAGGATTGAACAGGGAAACAGCGAGTCAATTTGATCCTAATCAGTTTCCAGGTTCCTACAATCTCAAGTTATATAGGTGACAGTATGATTCACCTAGTGACGAAACACTGACCACTTCGTTATAAAGTTACAGAGAACGAATGGTAATCAAATTAAGAAAATCTTGAGAGAAAAAAAAGTAACTTAGCCATCTTTGCACATTGATCATTTATATACAGCCGTTCATCAGAAGCAGACCTCACAGCACCACCTGCCCACCACACTGGAAGAAACCTCATGAATTGATAGGTGGAGATCAGAACTGACCTACTCTCAAGTTTTCAAGGCATACAGTAACTCCTGGTCATTAAACACATTATTGTCTGATGTTAACAATGAGCACAAATATATTGAAGCGAATTTATTTCGACGGATCTTACCAGATCACCATTACTTGAGGCAAATGAAGGATGAAGCTCTGAAAGAAGTTTGTCTTGCCCCAATCTTTCCAAGCCATCAAATGGATGTGGTTTTGCCTGACATGTACTGGAACCCTTCGAGACAGTACTTCCATGTCTGTGATCTATCCTTATGTACATCTCAAGTTCTTCGACTTGCCGAGACAAGCGAGGAGCAATGAACTAAAAACATGCAAATTTCGTAGCCTTTAGTTATTCAGGTCCAGCCATGCCAACAAAGATTGTTTCATAAAACAAGCATGATATTTAAGAGGTAAGCAATAACCTGTACAAGATGTCGAATGGATAAGGTTGGTCGACAACTTAGATAGGGCTTTTCCAGGTTTGGTTGTCCATCGAGAGGAAGCAGAACAAGATACAAATGAAACTGTAACAGAAAGAGAGTGTTCAGCAAACCAGCGTAAGCTCTCTTTGTACATGTTTGCTTGTTCAAGTTCAGCGTTACTGGACAGAACTACCGGAACATTGGTACCTGGGTTGCTTCCTAAACACCTAAACAGCTTTCAATTTTTAAATTACTAATAAAAATTTCCAAGAAATGTATAGCGTGACCAATGAAAAATATGTCTAAACAAATAAATAAAAACATGAAATGCATGACTTGATGGAACATGCAGTGCTAAATTACCTCCTTCGCAAATTCATCTGTACCACGAAGGTGATCCACCAACTTTGAAATGCGTCCACCCCTTGCAATCCTGCCATTTGAACCAGCAGCACTACCATGTCGAGTTTGGCTTCGAGTACCATTTTTCCCCCATGCAAGCATATCTCCCCGCAGTGGAGAGGTGGCCAAAATTTCTTTTCCACCAACTGATTCATTGTTCTCCTCAAGGACGTGATCAGTACTGCCAACACTCCTAGCAGGTGACGGTTGTGATACTGACCTTTTTCTACCTATACTGTGCCTCAAGTCCGGAGAATGATCATCAGCAGAAGACAAGTCTTTGATGGCGTCAGTGGCATTTTCCTCTTCTCTTTCCTCATCATCGGAGTCACTAGGGGGAATATCAGGTGAAAAGGTTTTACCTTTGCCCCGTCTTCTCATGTTCCTCCTGTACTTTCTTGCAAATACTGTGGCAGTTTCTTTTGCCTTGGAACGCTGCTTCTTTCCAACTGCTTCAGTCTGTTTTCGAATTGTTTCCTCAATGCTTTCTTGGATCTTTCATGGAAAAAAATGATGGCAGTGCTAAATACATTATACTAACAAAAAATGTAGTAGAAAAAATAGTAGTACTGCAAAAGCAAAGACAGTGCTGGTATTGTCAAACAGTTGCGCTCACCTTTTTATTCCTAGTCTTTTCCTCTTCACCAAAAGCAAGTTCCTACAGTGTCAAGTGTGTTAGAAGTTCTGCATGAAATATTTACAAGAGGCTAGAGAAAACAAACAACTAACAAGTAAATGGAAATAAGGCAACACAGGCATCACCTCTTCCTCATACTTGTCAATATCTGGATACAAGGCAGCAATCAGAGCATCATAATTAGGATCATCCCTCAAAGAGCGCCTGCTTGCACAATGAGTACGGCAAGCTGGGCATTCATTATTTCTGCAAAATCAGAGCATTATTTCATTGTCCAATAAAGTACGCCCTATATTCTGTCAGATGGAATAAGCCTACAAGTGACATGTATAAAAGAATGCATGCAAATGATGTCTGATATCATACCCTAGCCGCATAGATTTATCAATGCAATCTCTACAGAATCGGTGCAAACACTCCATAACCGTCCTTGTCTTCCGGATAATGCCTGCAAAATTTAGGGATTAGATCTTTCAGATGTCATTTCATCATCGAAAAATCATTTCGTTATCTAACAGAAAATTATTCAAGTCAAGCAATCAAATCTCATATTTTGAACATGTGAAATAATGGTTGCAGCATTAGTATTTAGCTTGGATACATAACCACTATACGAGGTTTCGTAGGAAAAAGCGATAAGCTGCAACATGTGGGTTATAACTGGATACCATCAGATATAATTTGATATCTGATATATTGCTCATACTAGATAATTCAGAGATGAACTAACTCTGCAACGAGCCAGTGGATAAGAATAACATAATGAGGATGAAGAAGTGTTCTTGCATCCACTGCCTTTGTTATTATCTTTGAGATCCACCCAGTGGACTGAAAATTACATGGAACAACTAATTTATGTGAGTAAACTAGCCTAAAATTTTATCAATTTATTGTGTCCAGGTCACCATTAAAAAAAATAGTGCACAACCGTATGAATGAAGTGAGAGGGCTGTTTACTATGCTATATACAGAATGCAGCCAGAGAGAAAATGTTCAAACAAGTAAGCAAAGATAACTAATAAATAATTAGCATGGATGGTCAGCTTCAAATGAAAATAAGAAGAACTGCAGAGCGCCCAACACTCTAAGAAAATTGACAAAGGATGTTCTTACCTAGACAGATAGGGCACTGGACTTCCTTCCGTATGTCTGCTAATTTTACCAGTAGAAACCTGAGTAAGAAAAAGTTCATATAAGCTTCTGGCCGTGTGAAACATATTCACATTTAATGAACCTGAATATATATCTTCAATATGTATACAGCATGGACAGATGATATAAAATACAGCAGCTATTTATATTCTTTTGGGACCAGTAACATATAGCTATTGTATATAACACCACAAAGGGATCATATCATTTGAGACATAAGCGAAGGTTTGTATTTAACTGCATAGCTGAATGTTTGGGCATATTTAGCTATCCAGAAGGTATCAGACATTGACATAGTCATAATAGAGCCTTGCTTAAGTTATCACCTGACACAGACCTAATAATGTGATAAATCTGACATAACAAATGCCAAATTCAATGTTAAGTCTGAACCCGATATATGGCATGTTGCACCTTATTAATTTCGCATCGGTGACTAAAGAACACGTTCCTTTCTAACAGAGAATCAATGTATTTGGAACATATAGGGAGAAATGAACAAGGTAAAAGAAAGTCTCCACGCTAGACAGTAAAGAAAGCCTCCACAGTTAAACTGAATATAAACGTAGGAACCAAAATGTCTAGGCCAGGGAAACAGCGATAGGAAAACAGAAATTCACAAGGCATGGCAAATTATATCCATATACTCAGTTGATGAACAGTAGCAACGGGGAATGGTAACTTCCCAACGTACAGTTAAACCCACGAAGAAAGAGCAGTGCTCAGAACTTCAGAATTCAGGTGGAAGCGGCGATTCAAGCACAGGAATACAGTTGCACAACCACGGCTGACAATCTCCGGCTTGTTCATGGCAAGCACATAGCAGGAGCATGCATACATAGAGAAGGTCGCATGCCTAGCTCGCATAAGCATGTCGTGCGCATGATACGCATCATCCATGTCCGCGCGACGATCAGTGCGCTAGCATGGACGGAACTCGATCACACGATGGAAGCATACGTGTGCGTTACCAGCGACTCACCGAGCCCACGGGTTCAGCCAGGCACGACCGCGAGGAGCCACCGGAGGGTCGGGACACGAGAGATGAGGAGTCGAAGAAGCCGAGGTAGTGCACGGAGGCGGGGCACACGGCGGCGAGAGGAAGCAGAAGGCATAGACATAGCCATCGACCGCGGATCCACGAGACGGGATGGGGTCGGGAGGAGGGAGAGGAGGGAGGGAAAGCTCACTCGTCGTTGCCGCCGTCGTGGCTCTGCGAGGAGTCGCTGTCGCCGTCGTCCAAGCCGCCGCCGTCCTCTGCGCCCGAATCTGCCACACCCATCGAAGCACACAAACCTCTTAGCCATATTCACACGGAGGCACGGTGCGCGACGTGCACATCGCAAGAGGGGGAGAGGTCTCGATGCCGGGTCAAGCTCACCGTGGTCCTCGCGCTGCGGCTTCGGGTCAGTCAACCTCCTCTGTTTGGCGGCGGCGCCGCTCGGTTGCGGCGGGCGTCCTCCTCCTGCTCCTTCGCCCACGCCTCCACTGGCGGCGGCGGCGGCAGAAGAAGCAGCGCCGGTAGCGTCGACGTTGTCGCGGTGCTTCGCAGACGGCCATGGGACCCGGCGCTTCTGCGCAGGCATTCTGGCCTTCTGCTCGTAAGATCTCTGCTCTCGGATTCGGGCGAGACGGTGGTTGCCACCCACGCGGGTCGCGTGGGGCTCGGGAGGAGGGGAAGGAGGCGATGTGGTCGACGGGGAGGAGGTGGATGGCAGTATATGGAGAGGTGGGAGGAGGTGGCCAGGTGGGTGCGGTAGGGAGAGCCTACAAGGGAAGGGAGGCGGAGAGAAAGAGGAAAATAAACAAGCGGCTTGCGAATTGCGATGGCGAGAGGAGAGGCGTTGGCGTTGTGGTGGGCTGGGTCTATCTACCTGCCTGCAGGGGTGGGGCCGCCGCTGCTTCCGCTCTGACTGGCTTCGGAAGTCACGCGAGAGATCAGGACAGGGTCGAGGTAGCAAGCGACGCCGGGGACATGCAGGGCAGAGCCGTCAAGGCCGCCGTCGGCGTTCTTGGGCTAGCAGCAGCTGACTACTTTCACACGGCTTAGATTGGAGCTGTATTTGGTATGATATTAGAACACTGAACAAGAAGAGCTACGTGAATGAAACAGGTCGTCTCGTCTGAGATTCAGGCTGGAGATTGCAGAACATGCGTGAGTCCCTGCTATGGCACCGATTTCATGCGTGGAGGCGCCAACGTCTCCGGCTCCCCGCTCCGACGAACAGCCTGAGTCCAACCAATGCAGGGCACCAGCACCCTCTCACCGCGCCGGCCGCCAACTGCTCTGGTCATCATTAGGCTGCCCGCTGCCGGCTGCCGGCCGGAACTCTGCCAATTCTCTCGGCCTCTTCAGCATCTGGTGCCGATCAGTTCAGTTCCAGTAGATCTTCCACGGTCCACCGACACATTGATCTCTCTGTTCCCACTTCCCAGCTTGTAGACAACATAATGTTGCAACCGTCAGCTTGTAGACGACGCAATGGAGCCGGAATAATCCAACATGAAACAAGACAGCGCGTACGGGCTGCAGTAACTGATCTAACATCTAGCGGTGCTCAGTTGTCATCAGTGTAACTGGGCAAGTCACCGACGTGTTATGATAAGAATACAAAACAGCAACTAATCAGTCGAATGAAACAAGGGTTCCACCGATAAAATACTGTTTTATCGAGAAAGGCATGTCAAGGCCATATGAATTGGAACAATAAAGATTCAAGCCTGAAGAAGCTAGGAACGCAGAAGAATGTTCTCAAGACCATCACCAACTGAGATACTGCTATATCATTTTATCTACACAAACTCTACCACTAGACAGCTTTGAAGCTTCTAACTAATAACAAGTACAGGTTTCAAGGGCTCAATCTGCAGCGTCCCGTAGCAATTCTTCAGTTCATTGGGCTGCTGTCAGGCTGGCTGATAATGATATACAAATTTCGTTTGTGTTTGGTAGTTGTTGTGAACTGTGATTGGTAGGAAGTGGATATATTTTGTTTGACGAATCAACGTTGCTAATTGTATATCCATAAGCATGTTATCGCCATGCTTCCACTTAAAATAAGAACACTGAATATTTAGTCCACGGTGCAGAAAGTTGCAACAGGAGAGGAACAGTTATTCACGAGAAAAAGTAAAGGATCCAGGTTCTTAGCAACAATCCAAACAAGGAAGCTTGTTCTAACAAAAATCATAAACTAGAATTCGATAAACCCTCGTATATCAATGGCGCAGGAAAAGATTAAACTCTAATATATCGGAGTCTCTGGCCTGCCTACAGGTAACCTGGTAGCAAGCCGACGTGAGCTCGACGGACAGGCATGAGATGTAATCGGGACCCAGCGCCAAGCCATGGCAGCGTCATAGTAACAATGGCCTATGGATCGATGCTGCAATAAGCACCTGTTATTCGCCTTAGCGGTCATGCCGTCGCTATGACAGCTTACCATGGTGGAATAATTAGCATCATGGAATTGGAAATCTCGACGTCCTGACGTCCTGTACTGTTCAATGTTTCTATCAGTCTCTTGAGACAAGCTGATGATCAGCTAGCGACGCCAAGCCTAGACTCCACAGACCAAAATACGAGCAATCGGAACGAAGCAGTCGGCACGCACATTCTCCAACGGCTCTCTCCCCGGAGCTCACCAGCTCGAGAGCACGTGCTTGGCCGGCGGATGCCAGCGTGCATCAATTGTGAACTGAAGATAGCGGCTCACACACACGAGGCGGCGACAAGGTCGTCGGATCGCCTCGACGACCGCACCATACGACGCGAGAAAAGTCAGGGGACGGCGAGAAACAACAGGAAGGTAGGGGGAAGCAACGCTTACTCGTCCATGCTGCCGGCGCTCAGGTACGACTCGTCGCTGTCGCTCCCATCTCCTCCTCCGCCGCCGCCACCCTCCCCGTCGCCGTCGGGATCTGCGAAACCAACCACACACAGACGGAACCGCTCAGACACGCCCAGGGCCAACGGCATCGAACGCGTTGCGTGCATCGAGAGACAGGGGCGCCGCAGCGTCGTTGGCCTCACCACCATCACGAGGCTCCCGCGGCTCCGTGGTCCCCTGGCCCTTGGCGGCCTCCCCGTCCGCCCCGCGCGAGCCCCCGCCTCCCCGCGGCCGGCGGCGGCGGCGGCGTGGCGCCCCGCTGCGCGGAGGTCGGAGTCGTCGTCGGAGGCGGGCGGCGGGAGCGGGCGCTTCTGGGCGGGCATTTCGCGTCGAGGCGGGCGCCCGGCGGCTGGTCCTGGCACCTGGAGGCGGCGGCGTTGCCTCGCCGGGGCGGCGGGTCGAGCCCCTGGGAGGGGGCGGTGGTGGTTTCGTGGAGAGGGAGGAGAGCGTGGGAGAGGAGGTGGGTGGAGGAAGTGCGGGGCGGAGGCAGAGGCACAGGGGCCCTGGCAGGGAGAAAGGACGGCAAAGAAAAGGAGAGCAGGGCAGGGACGCGACGCGGAACCGTTCGCGATCCCTTGTGCTTGTAGTATTAGCGTGCGTGCTTGTGCTCTGACCAGATTCGACCAGGGAAGCGACGCACGCCGGCCGGCCTCTGCAGCAGAGTCTATCCAAGAGGCTGGGCGCCCGGCGCGGCGGCCTCGGCGGTGCGGTGGATTAATCACGTGACCAACTGGTTCGATGTACGGTTGCGATCTGGTACTTCCCGCTTTCTTGACAGCCGGGATCTGATTTGGAATTCCTCGGCCGTTCGGCGTGGCCGCCAAGACTTGCTATGTCCTGTGCTGTCAACTGAAAAGTGGCAATTGCCATGAGCTCGTCATATCAGAAAGGAGAAAAGAAAACAAGGGACCGTGCAGGAGACCATTCCTGTGGGCTGCATCTCAGATCTTGGGTCTTCTAAAATCAGCGTTGCGTACCAAATGGACCAGAAATGGACATTAGTCTACAAGATTTGGCCCAAGAAGAAACCAGTGGTGTTCTGGAAGATTTTGCCATTTCGGCCCTACTAGTAACTGATCGGTTCAGGTTGTTTGGGCTGATTTCCCTAAAAAAGGTTGTTTGGGACCTCCTTTAACTATCCAAAATTTAGATTTGATCCTTCAATTATAACCGGGATCCTTCAACTTTTAAATCAGTGTGTCACGTTATTTCTTTATTCCCTCTTCATGATGGTTTTTCCTTCCAAATACTTACATCCCAAAGCTTAGAAAATTATGGAATTCTCTGTGCCCACAGTATAGAAGTTAAATAACAACTTTTTTATATAACTATTTGAAATTTGATCTATTTTTTGAAAAATTCTAACAACACTCATAGTTTATGTACTCTTAGTGCCAAAATTCACATAACTTTTAAAGCTTTGGAACCTAGTTTTTGGATGAAAAAAAAACATGGTGAGGAGAACTAAAAACAAAAGATGGCGTGACACACTCACACGTTGGTCTCGCAGCACCATGTCAACCAATAACGCAGACAAAACTACCTAAGGAAGAAAATGGACGATATTGAAAGTTTTTTTTTTTTGAGACACGAACGATATTGAAAGTTGAGGATGAGGACACTCTACCCGATTTTGTAATTGAGGGACCGAAATTGAACTTCTACAATAGTTGGAAATGACAAATCAGACTTCTAAAAAAATGTTTGTTGAAGGCTTCATCCATCAGAGTTGTAATAAAGTCATCATTGTTAAAAATTCTAGTCCCTTAAAAATGGTTCTCAGTTAAAAAAACCTCCTTTTTATAATAAAAAAACTCCTTGTGTCAAGGTTATTTCTAATTGATATTGAAGAAGTTTTTTTTCTCAATTTCTGCAACTAAAATTAAAGATTGATATGTTCCGAAACTCTCTTGTTCGACATGTCAATTAGAATAAAATGAAAATGACACCAGATCTGTGCACTGAGACTACACATAGTGCAGATACAATCGCAAGCTATCAATCCCTAATTTACATGGAAAAGAGATAAACCATTGAAGAAAGCTACGTAATTGACATAAGCGTCATTTTCTCATCCTTGTCGTACAGATAGTGTTAGCAGTTCTTCTCAGAAAAAAAATTGTTGGTATGGTAGTCATTTCAGTAGATATGAAACCTCAAACCTCCCCAACCCAATTATCGAAACACAGTTTTTTTTTCTCGAAAACGCAGGAGAAGCTGCGCTTCATTATATTAAGAAGAAAAACGGGATAAGAACCCGAACCGGCGGACAGTTACAACACAACACACTCACGACACAAACACGAACAAACCCACACGCACAAACACAAGAGCCACACGACATGGATACGAGCAACGGTTAGGAGCTTCTCAAAGATAGCGCCTTCAAGAAGGTCATGACGTTAGACGCCACCGCCACCTAATCCGGCTAGCCGGATTTGGGCTTTCGCCCATGAGCTTCGGAGATGGGAAACAAGACATCGGCAACGCCTTCAACAAGGTGAACGAAACCCTAAGGCCTCGTCATTGCCGGCATGGTGACCCCATGCAGGATTTCTCCTGTCACTACTAGCTACACCATCTCCGAATCAACTCACAACCTCGTTTATCGACACTATGCCGCAAGCAACGACATCGAGCCTCTCGCTCGAGCTCATACTGCGCCATCCGCACCCCCGGCGCTCGTTGCGCCTACAACGCGCGCATCAACAACCCCATCGCCATAACTTCATACATCTTCGGGCACCGCCGTCGCGCATTGCAAAAACAACGCGCGTCGGGCATGCCGCCGTCAACCACCGAGGCCATCCGCGTTGCTCGATGTCACCGGTCCGTCGGGGTAGCGTCGCCGCGCCGCCATGAGCCCACTACTCGTGGCGCGCCGGCGCCACCATCCCACCATGGTGCTACCGCAACTCACCATGGCCACCGCAAGACCCCGCTCGTGGAGCGCCGCCGCCGGCGCCGACCTCTCGTCATAGATCCGGATACACGGGCACCATGCCGCGCCGTGTACCCGTAACGGCCTCCATCGGCGGCTTCATCTCCCACGGCGGGTGGCCCCGCGGGCGTCGGCATCTCGCCAACCACGCCGGCGCCGCGCCGCTACCGGGCCATGGTCGTCGTCGATGGTAGAGGCCCGCCGCCGGTGCGCCGACCCATTGCCGCTAGATCCGGCCACCAAGCGCCGGATCCGAGGACTCCGGATATGCCTCACGCCGGGTGGCCCTCATGGGCGGCCGCCATCATGCCTCCGTATCGGCGCCACGCCATGTCCGCCGTCCGCACGAGCGGCCCCGCCGCCGGTGTACCATGGCTCCCTGTCGCAAGATCCGGCCACCAAGACGCCGGATCCGGCGACAACGGAGCCCCTCTCCGTGCCGGCGCCATGGCCGTCCGCTCGAGCAAAGGTGGAGGAGTTGACGGCCGGGGTGGGGAAAGGGACAGCGAGTGGAGAAGAAAGGCCTCGCCGCCGCCATCCTTGCCGGCAGCAACTAAGTCCGGCCGCTTTGCTCCGGCGGCGGCGAGGTGGAGGAAGAGGAGGAAGGGGCGGCGGCGGCTAGGGTTTCGTGGTCGCCCGAGTCGCCCTTGGGAGAGCGACTCCGTCATCGAAACGCAGCTTTAGATAAACGTAACCCAAAGATCGGCTGTTACAGGATCGATGGCTGCTGCCGGGCCGGTGGTTGAAAACTCGAAAGCCCTCTTGCTCTGTTCGAATGAGTCGCCCGCGAGGCACGCACGGAAACAGGAGAGAATAGCCGCGCCTCGAGGACAAACCGGGCGGCCGGCGAGCTTCTTCCGTCCCTCCCCCAGGGATCAAGATCCTCGGCAGTCGGTGCCTCCTGCAGTCGACCCAGCAGTCGCTCGTCAACCGTCCGATGAGACTAATCACATCCAACGGCTTGCTTAGTTCCATTTCAATGGAGTCCCGAACTCTACTCCATCAGGCGCTTGGTCGTGTATGCTGCGCCATGTGCTCCCAAGCTGCCTCACCTTCCTAGTTGCCAGAAGTCCAGAAAGATTCATCGTCGGACACGCGGCGAATCCCTCCATTCATACAAGCTGGTGGATTTGTTTTTGACCAATCGATTACTTCTGAATTTCATTTTCTCTTTTTTCAAACCCTAGCCGCAAAAACGTGAAATTTGCGTTATTATCTATTAGATGGAATGAAATTGATCACATATTTATATTCTACATGTCTCTACGAATCCATTTCAGTGGTCGCAAGCATCCATCCAGCCGGAACTTATCATTGACGATCGATTTCTCCAGATAGCTGCTGGCTGGTTCGGGAAGAAGAAAGGAACACGTTGGATGTCTTTTGCCAGCCGTTGGATGTGACCAGTTGGATCCGATGGCGTGAGGCACGACTGCTAGGTCGACTGCTGGGAAGCCAGACTGCCGAGGATCCTGATCCCTCCCCCAGAACCTCCCCATCTCGAATCCGCTCCCCATTCCCATATCCTCGAAAGGATAC
Organism: Chloris gayana; assembly: GCA_031894775.1. Lineage (NCBI taxonomy): Eukaryota > Viridiplantae > Streptophyta > Magnoliopsida > Poales > Poaceae > Chloris > Chloris gayana. Next base: position 26,465 of record JAUNZO010002804.1, read on the forward strand.
TCTCGATCGCGGATTCTCAGAAGCAATGGGCGGCGGCGGCGGGGGCGGGAGAAGGAGCGCCGGTGGCGGCGCTGCTCGCCATGGCCTGTCGCCGCGGTATCCGGTGGCGCGGTCGCTGTCTGCCCCGTCGGCTAGGGCTTCAGCCAGCGCATTCTAGGTACGAGCTGATTCCGCCCTGCGCTTGCTTTGATGTTGTTTGATTCGGCTCCAAATACGGATGTGGCCCGTTTTTGAATGCCGCCATGGCAAGGTAGGGTGACAATGGTCAGTGGGCAACAGCCCACCGCCACCAGCGACGCGCCTTCATGTCGGAGTCCTCACCCCGCGTTCCTCTTCTCCCAAATCCCTCCCAATCCCATCCCATCTTCGATTCGATTACACCGCTGATTTCGACTTGGATTCATGCTCTGCTTCCGTCGCTAAGCTCTCTACTTAGTCCAGCTCGCAATCAGCAAGCCCCGCGGAGATGGAGGCAGATATGAACTGTGAGGTACCCACACACCCTTCCCTGTGTCCGCCTTCACAGGGATACTCTCCCAGCGATGCACACCCAACTAGCTGGGTCCTTCTGGACTTGAACGCCTACATCGCCGACCGCGAGAACGCCACCTCCGCCTGTGGCGAGATGAGCAACGGCAAGGCGATACGGGTCACCTTCTGCACCGCCCCGCCGCCGCTGGTCTCCTACATCTGCGTCTGGTGCCCTGACCTGCCACCGTCCGAGTTAATCATGCAGCCAACTATCGAGGCCACGGAGGCGGACCTCGTCCTCTTGCGCGGCTCGCTAAGGCGTACCGCTATCGCAGTGACTACTTCGTGTACAAGGCCTCCGGCAACAACGGTTCTTTTCTGAGGCGGGTCGAGGATCTGGCACTACCCTATCGCTACAATACTGCTCTCCTCCCCTGCTACTTGGCCGTCGAGGGTGGCTGCATCCGTCCATCCACGGACGACGACGACGGCCACTACTACATGGCCGTACTCAATCACAATCTCTAACGGCCTTCAAGCTTTAACCTCTGCATCTACCACTCCGTGGACAACAGATGGAGCATCAGGCCGGTTTCTCCTGCCAGTCCCAACGTTCATTTTACATCCAAGGTGATCACACTAGGAGAGTGTGGGTCATTGGGCTTTGTCGATCCCTGGCGTGGTATCATTGTCTGCGACATTCGTGGCTGCAGATCTGTGCACTACCTGCCTTTGCCGCCGCACCTCATAGTATGTGACAAGGCCAACAATGAGCCTCTGCTTTTTCGAGATGTCGCGCTTGTTGAAGGTTGCCTTACTCTAGTCGAACTGCATCCAAGTACAGACCCTAACAGCAAGTAGCTGTAGTCTTTCCACATAGAGTATCTCCAGCCCGTGGAAAGGACAGGATCATTGGGTTATGATTACACTGTTAGTTGCACAATGTTGTTGCTGATGTCAACACCCATAATTCAGACCTGCTTGCGAAGCTGCCGGCACCTGGAGAAACCTCTCAGAGATCCATGGGTAGGTTGCACTTAGCTCATCCCATACTGAGCTTGAGTGATAAGCGCATTGTTTTCCTCATGGGCAAGCTAAGGATCCGGGACAAGAAGGCATTGGTGCTAGCTACACATGGAGAAATCTAGGCTACAGAGAACTGTTGTGTTTGATGCTGAAAGAATGGCGGGCACTGCTTTTGGTTATACTTGTATTCAATCAACGATCTCCAGTTATTTCAACATGTCACCAGGGGCAAAGGGGAAGCACAAATGGCCAGGGAAGTTCAATAAGCTATACCCTTGCAAGTATCAGTCAGGAGTCACTATGGATGATAATGAAATGGCATCTCATACTCATATCCCTGTTGGTGTTCAGGAGCATGAAGATTGTGAAGCCAAAGATGGGGATAATTATATGTTGTTGGATTAGCCTTGATTTAAGATAGGTATCTCCTAATTCATGCAGATCACTACTTATATGCCTACCTATATGATGTGTAGCATCAAGATACCTATAGGAGCCATCGATTTTGTTGACAGAGCCAGAAAGCGTGCTATGTGGACTGATGTGAATGCCAAATCTAAAACCCTTACTTGCCTGGAAGAAGGTCAATATGCCAAAAGAAAAAGGAGGACTAGGAGTGATTGATTTAAGAATGCAGAATGATGCTTTACTCCTAAATACTATTGTTTGCATACTTGCTTGGTTAAACAAAAAAAATACTGGAATACTTTTTTATTAGTGCACACTACTCCCTTACTAAATTGTTGTCGCCGTTGACTTTTTCGTTATGTTTGACCATTTGTCTTATTCAAAAAAAGTTTAAGAAATATCATATATG
>JAUNZO010002805.1:0-81335 GCA_031894775.1 Chloris gayana
AGGCTAACATACATAAACAACGATACCATCTAAGTTGTATTGTGTAATCGAAAAATAAATGATACCAAATGGGTTGGTGAATTGTCAACGTTATGCTCTCAATTACAATGCCACAATAATGCCAGTTATGGTAACGAGGGCAATGATTAAAGTGATAATTCATTCATGCATATTGTCACAAAATTCAACCATCAAATACATCGGTGAAGCAAAGATTATGTTACTCGAACTATATCTAATCAACTAACTACAACCAACTAATTGATGAAAAATGAGGTGTAAATGTCGTGTTGGCACCACATTTAAAATTAATCACAGTTGGTATGAATTCAAAAGACTTCTGATAATTGACAAAACATATCATTGATTGTACTAATAATAAATATAGTGCTACAATACATTAAGTACAATAGTAATAATAAATATAGTGCTACAATACATTAAGTACAATAGTCACTCATTTCACTATTACTATACCAACCACCTTATTGTTAAGGTGCTACGGGAAAGGGCATATGCTCCTAAGACCATTCTCAGTGGCTTCTTTCATTTCATATTTTTCAAGTGTCACATGTCAGCTTTCTAGTCTTGTTTAGTAAAATGAAAATGCATCTCTCAATGCACTATTTCATTTAACAGTTTCATTGGCCAACCAAGACATTAAATTGTGGCATATGTGTACGAATGAGGATCCATTTTTTTGTGTATATGAAAAGGAAAGAGTCTCGAGTGCACTTTTCATTCTCCTTTTATCAACTTAGAAATAGTGTCACCATCCTTTCATCCTAATGAAAGGATTCCATCCTCTTTCATAATTAATGTCATGTCATGTCATCTCTTTTGCTGATATGTCATCTAATAAATGTCAAATGAAAGATCAACTCAGAATGACCTAAGCAAATGTCAATGTGGATAAAAATCTTGGAACGAATGGAGTAAAGATTTAGAAAAGTGATGAATGAACTATTAGAACCGTCATTGGTCAAACGATCAATGACACATAGGAGAACACATGACGTTCTTAGCTCAATGGAACCTATGCAATCTATCTAGTCAAGATTAGTGGTAACATGAACTACTTTTATCAGTCTTGTACCTTTTTTTCGTTGATGAGTATGGAAGACGAAATTGCAATAAGAACTATATCAAAGGTCCAAGCCTATCACTAATATGTCGAGTGGATTTTCCTATGTTCGAGCTATTACCTCTGGAGACCACCGGTTATCCACCCTTTGTGCCGCCGTGACGGCCGAAAATGTACACGGAGCCTCGGGTGACCAAGGCCGACAATGGCCGATGCAGTCGCATCGGAAAAAATTGGGTGCGGCACGGCCGCATATCACCTGTGTGCGACCCCGTCCAGATTCTTGCCGCGTTGACGATCGTAGGGCCGTAATAGGTGGGCTTGGAAAGCTTGTTCTCTGAGGATTCACATCATCAGCTCTTCTCCATCGGCTTGGTTCAAGCTGTATGCCAACAACCGAAAGAAGAAAGAGGGGCGATGAAGAAATTGTTTTCACGAGCTGCGCTAGGTTGTAGTTTTCTATCGAGGACGGCGCTCCCATTGACGGTGAGATGGTCGTCTCTCCTATTACCATGTTGCAATCCAATCTCCTAGTCCATCAAGATGTGTCGCTGAGATCACGGAGCCTAGGCCACCAGGCCACCAGTCGACAACATGGCCGCCATCCAGCAAGATGCGTACGCCGAGATTGCCATACAATTTCAGTTACCAGACTCATAAGCAACAACGTAACAACTTAAGCAGCTTAGAACCGTAATTAATCAAATACAATGGCGAGCCTCATGCATTATAGGAGAACAATGTTGGGATATCATAACTGTGCAGACGCTAGACATTGTGGACTACGGCCAAGGTAAAAGGGTGCACTCATAAAGTCATAATCACCCTTTCAGAACCGTCATTGCCCATGGCCAAGTCGAGGAAGCGCCGACCATCATAGCCTACGCAACGACCGTTGTCCTCGACGGCAACTCGGGGAGGTGGTCGGCATCACCGCGGTGCCGCCATTGGGAGGAGCGTCGTGAACCGCAGCCAGGGGATGAGATCGCTATCGCCATTGCGAGGAGCGGCCGGCACTCAGCACAGCCGGAGCCGAGCCGATACGTTTGGCAGCCACGATGTCGTATAGCCGAGTAACGCTTTCTATGCCCACCTATTACTCCCGTAAGATCCTCCACGCGGCAAAAATCTGGATGGGGTCGCACGCAGGGGATATGCGGCACTGCCGCACCAAATTTGTTTCCGTCGCATCGACCGCCTTGTGCCTGTACCGGCCGAAAAGCGCGCGCACGACCTCCTGCTGGTTGTGGTCATCGTCGTCGCGTGCCACTTCTCTGGCGATCGCAACAAGAACTATATGAAAGGTCGAAGCCTATCACTAGATGTTGGGGAAAGATCGGCTTGGATCAAGCACTGGAGCCGATATGAGAGGACAATGCCTCGGGAAACGGTGTCAGCGCTGTTCTCTTTGCTATCGTCGCCGGCGTCGGCGTCTTCGTGGGCGAGCCCGCCAAAGCTGGGGGGCCTGGGACAGAGTCGAAATGCAGAGGAAGCAGAGTTTTGAAGCTCTGTTTATGTGTGAAGATCTTGTTATAGCTGCTGTATATAGATTTACAGGTTTGATTGACTTATTGCATCTAATAGATTAGCGGTACAGCTAGATCTCAACCAAGCACGTATCCTTTCCCCTCAAAAAAAAGCACGTATCCTATTTCTGCACGCCTCAACAAACAATAAAATCCCCGGTGACCGGTCGATTTTGTTTCCAATTGATCAGCAGACCAGCATTCGTGCGTGCCAAGTTAGGTACATGGGCAACGACGCAAAGGCAAAGCGAAGAAGCAGGACGCCGCCGCCGGCGCACGCATCTCCGTCTCCGTGGCAGTACGTTCCAGCGGACGTCCTCGGCGTCGTGCTCCAGTACGTGAACTCGCTCCCGGACAACGGGCGGTGCGCCACCGCGTGCCGCGCGTGGCGCCACGCCGTGGCGCACCTGCACCTGCCGCACACGTCCTCGCTCCCGTGGCTGCTCCTGCCGGACTTCAACCTCTCCCGCCTGTCGCCCACCGGCTCTCCGCGGCCACCGGCCACCGCCTCCTCCCCCCGCGGGGGCCCGGACCTTACCGGAGTGCCTCGGGTCCACCTGCGACGGGCGGGTCATCCTCCTCGAGGACCGGCGCCGCTGCTTCTCGATGAACCCTCGCACCGGCGCCACCACCTCGCTCCCGGAGCTCGACCTCCCGCATGGCCCGCGCAAGGAGCTCCCCTACGTGCCAGCTAACAATGGGTCGAGTTCATTCAAGTTGTCCTTGCCTCGGAAGGTGGTCGTGTCCGGCTCGCCCAACCACGGCTCCGCCAGCTGCGTTATGGCCGGCATCTCGGGCCACGGCCCGTCCGCAAGCTACGTGCCGGTGATACGAAAAGGGCTAGCACGACTTTCACCAACTGGCCATAACGGGCGCCATGATAAAGGGCCTGTCGACGACGAAACAGAGTGTCACGCGACGCTGTTCCTCTGCCAGCCGGGCGACGCGGCGTGGTCCGTGACCACGGACGTGCGCCTCGGCGCGACCAGCGACATCGTCTTCCACGGCACGGCGGCAAGCTCTACTTCTTCGCCTGGATGGCGGACCGGAAGCTGCCCCCGCGCGTGCACGCCTTGGATATCGGGCAAGACGCCCGCGACGGCGCGCTCAGGGTCACGGGAATCCAGCGGCTGGCCGGGCCGATCTTCCGCGGGAGCAGCGGACCGGCGCCAGCTCCGTGTTCTTCTACCTGCTGGAGTCGCGCCGGCGGCTGGTGGTGGTGATGCGGGAGCGCGGGGAGAGCAGGACGCACACGGTCACCGTGCTGGCGCTGGACATGGCGCGCGCGAGCCCGTACAAGTGGGTGTGGGTGGCGCTGGAGAGCTTGGGCGGCGAGATGGTGTTCCTCGGCCCGACCAGCTCCGTGTCCGTCCCGGCGGCGCGGTACGAGGGCGCCAGAGGGGACCGCGTCTACTTCAGCCAGGAGATGTACGTGCGCGTGGACGGGTGCCCGTGGCGGGAGGATTGCCGGTGCCAGCACTGCGAGGTGTTCGACATGAGGACGCGCGTGGTCGAGACGCTTTGCCTGGGGACGGCGCCGCGGCCAGAGTGCTGGTGCTGGTGCCCGACGTGGTTCCTTCCGTCGCAGCAGGTGTACCCTGATGCAGTCTAAGTTTATGCGGTTTGTTGCATCGGCAGTTATCTGGGGTGAGTCACTGAGTCGCATTAGATATGTAGTTTTTTATTGCGTTGAAAAGTCAACTGTCTACGGCTGGCTTGTTATAATTATGATGATGAAGTACTTTTTCTTTCCCCTTTGGCATATGTAGAAGGAGACATGCAAGCATGCCTCTCCAGCTAATTGTGAAGAGTATAGCATTACAAATCAGATTGCAGAATAACGTAGACGTGACCAAGAGCATCATCGATTTTTTTTCAAAAAAAGGCGTCCTCTAGTTCATGCAGCCACTGCCCACTACATGAACAAATGAACGAAACTTGTGCCATGCGCATGCAGTGTAAAAACAAAAAGTTTTTACACGACGGTCTCCTGCTCCGGAAATCCTCCCGGCCGCCGTTCCGCGCGTGCACCATCATCGGCAAACTCGAAGTCAACCTCCGTGGCCTTTGGCGGCGCGTCACGGGAAGGAGTGCCTGGAGGCCGCGGCGCGCCAGAACCGGACTCCGACAAGAACCTCACGAGGTGCGGCGCCCGGCCCTCGACACCACCGGACGCGAGGCACGACGCCATCTTCTTCAGAGCGGCCCCTTGGTAGTCGCCGAACACGAACGCGGCCGTGACAGGCGTGTCGCAGGCGGCGGCGACGGAGCCGTACCGTTCGCCGGCCCTGATCAGCTCCACGGGCAGGTCGAAGCACGGCGACGGGCACCAACCTTGGTGAGGTGGCGCGCCGGGATCAGCAGCTGCACGGTCTGCGTCCTCCTCCACGAAGTCGAAGACGATGTTGTTGCCGGAGTAGAGCGACGCGCACTCGAACTTGTCAAACGAGGCTGCCCGGGCAGGCACCTGCGGCGGCTCTTGCTCTTCCTCGGCGGGCTTGTGGTCCGGTGCCGGTTCCGCCTCGGCCTGCGGCGTGCTCGTGGTGGCCTCCTCCTCCTCCGGCTTCTTCTTGCTGGAGCGGCCCGTCGGGTAGAGGCACATGAGCAGCGCGCTGCAGGTAAAGCCATCGCGGTCGGCGACGGTGTTGTTGGACGGTCCGGACATGGAAGCTGCGTGCTCTTGCCCGTTCGATCAGAGTCACGAATATCAGTACCTTCGACGAGAGAATGGGGTACGTGCTTCTATAACGATCGAGGTGGTGGTGGTGGAAGGCCATACCGCGAGTAAGTGGGAGGGTAGTGTGCTTCATGTCGTTCCAGGCTTCCAGCTTAGTTAGTCGTTGGGAGTTGGGACCCAGATTTAGCTTAGATTTGCCATTTTGATTGTTCAATCCAGATCTCGCCGTCGATCCACATGTGTTGTCAGGATTAGTTCATGTCCAGAGTCAACTCACTAGTTGCAGATCCATCTAAACAGTTCCTAAAACTGTTTAGTTCATAGCCACACTTTGCCACACCTAAACTTAGTAAAATTGTGACTGACATAAAAATTACGGCAAAAAAACTTGGCGCCATAATTGGGGCAATATTTGGCAAGAAATTGGATCTATGACATATGAGGTAACATGTTAAAAAAATGTGGTAAATGACAGTTATGATAGTGAACCAAACACATGCCTGAGAATACGTAGCACGACTAAGTTATGGTGTGACTAAGCGTGACAACAAATCAAACATGTCATGAAAATATAAAATACTCATTCAAAAAGACTAATTCGCATATTAGAAGGTAAACATGTTCAATGTCAGCCCACAATGCCTCGGTTAATGAGCGAGCACCATGTGTTCATTCCTCCATCCTCAACACTAATAGAAGTTATCACTGCTCAAGCATTAAAATGTTTATTATTTTAAAGGACTTGTAAATACCACTAGCATCTTAGGGTCACTACAAGATGAAATATGACCTTCTACAATAATTATAATTTGACATTTAGAAAAAAATGTAGCAAACCAATCGGAGTAAACTACATGGTCATTCAATTTAGTGACAATGATTTCAAACTTGTTGCAACAATCAAACAGAAATCATAACAAACTAGATAAATGTCATATTGTGACAAAGTATTTTATGCCGCAAGAGGTAAACTAGAATATTGAATAAATAGCAAATGTTAAAATACATTTGCAAAAATGTTGAGTGAACATGTGAAAAATGTTGAGTAAAGTAAGAAATGTTAGACCGACATTTGCAGAAATGTTGATTAAACACAAATATTGAGTAACATTTGAAAAAAATGAGTCAACATTCCAAAAAAATCAATGAATAAGAATTAGTGACCAATATTTGGCAAAATATCAAGAAAATAAAAAATGTTGAGTGAACATATGAAAAGTTGAGTTAACATGTGAAGAAATATTGAATAAATAGGAAATGTTGAATAAAGTTTGCAAAAAATGGTGAGTCAACATGTAAAAAATGCTGAGTAAAGCAAAAAAATGTTGGACTAACATTTGTAAAAATGTTGACTAAACAGAAATGTTGAGTCAACATTCGAAAAAAGTTGAGTCAACATGTCAGAAAAATATTGAATAACTAAGAAATATTGACTAGTATTTGGCAAAATATTAAGGAAAATAAAAAATATTGAGTCAACATGTGAAAATATAGACTACAGTAACAAATGTTGGACAAACATTACAAAAATGTTGATTAAACACAAAATTTTGTTCAACATTTGAAAAAAGCTAAGTCAACATGTCGAAAATGTTGAGTAAAGTATGAAATGTTACACCAATATTTGCAAAATATCAAGAAAAATAAAATGTTGTCAACACGTGTAAAGTTGAGCCAACATGTGAAAAAAATAAGTAGAAGATGTTGAACAACATTTGCAAAAATATTGAGTCAACATGTGAAAAATATTGAGTAAATTAAGAAGTATTGAACCAACATTTGCAAAAAAATTTATTAAACACAAATGTTGAGTCCACATTTGAAAAAGTTGAGTCAACATGTCAAAAAGTTAAAAAGAATAAAAATGTTGACCAACATTTGTAAATATATCGAGTAAAATAAACAATTGAGTCAACATATCAAAAATATTAAGTCAACATGTGAAAACTATTAAATAAAATAAAAAATATTGACCAATGTTTACAAAAAATATCAGGAAAATAGAAAATTGTTGGTTCAACAAAAAAACGTGTGCTAGATCAACGTCCTAAAGCCCGTGCCACCCATAAAAAGATCGACCACCAGAATTGACCGTTAAATGGTCTTTCCCCGCCTCGAGAGGATGCCCCACGCATGCTGCCGCCTCAATGAGTGAGCACGTGCTAGAGCCCGTGCCACCTAGGCCTTGGCCGTGCCGGGTGCAACGTAGCCACACGCATCCATGCTGTGCGGAGATTCATGCGCTAGAGCGCACGCCACCCCTCGTTTGTGCATGCCCGTATCGCCCCTCGTCCAAAGTCATCCGCCGCCACCATCTAGTATCTGTCACACCCGATTTCAATAATCGAAATCGGATTCATCCGTATGCGTGTCCAGGATCAATTTTTCACGCAACAGGACAAATTATGTGATAAAAGAACAATATCTTTATTAATTCATTAAATACTTACATCAAGGACCCGTAGGTCTAAAGTAAAAGATTACATTAATTGCAGCGGAAATTAAACTAAGCGTTAGTGTCCTTCGGTTCCCACGGGAAGTCGACCGGAAGACCGCAGGCCTAGACCACCACTTCATCGTCTCCTCGAATGATGTACTTCAGCCTTCACCTCTGAATTGTGGCATGATGCAAAAAGAGAGGCAACAAACGTACGAGTACATTACGTACTCGGCAAGTGGGGAAAGCATGACATGATTGGCCGATCAAGAAAGGCTAAGACATGGTTTAAGGCATAGAAGCACCTATGTCTAGTTCATTAATTAAGCAGGCTATTTACTATGTTGTGTAACTCCAGAGATCCATCAATTATCCAAACCACGCATGTCTCCTTCCCGAGAACCATGCATCCAAGTCATTACCATCCCTCTAATCCGCGTGAGGGTCCATACCGCTCTTGACCGTGAGCACGGTCTGTCATGATAGTTTTCACTCTGCAGAGGTTGTACACAATTCACCACGAGAAAGTGATTCCATCCCCGGTTGCCAGGTGGACTAAAAACCTCCATCATGCCCATGCCGGCCAAGCACTTACACACTTCGAAAGTGCATCAAGATTCCTTGTGGGTTTTGGTGTATTGAATGACAACATGATTAAAGGTCTAATGCTCTTGTGAGAATGCTTAAACAGGAATGAAGATTGTAAGTGCATTTCGTATGGACTATATTTGTGGATGTACATTATGAAGATCAGTGAGATATTCATGAGTGTACATGAATGAAGAACATATTGAAAAGTCCATATATGTGCACTAATTCAAGATATGGGACAAAGACAATGGTTAAAATATATTGGTTCCATAAACACAAGCTTATGCATGAACAAGAGTGGAATGATCAAGTGAAGTTTTATGACAAGACCTATTTCAAGATTCAAGCAACTTGATCAAATAAATATTGGAGATCTTCGATAAGAAGCGTAACATTGAATACAAGTTATGTATGACTTGAGTTAGCTCGACGGTGAAGAATTGTGCATGACCTATTCCAATGGACCATGTGAAAGTGAAGGGTAAGTGTGTCTTAGCGCCGAGGAACTGGATCATAGGAGAAGGGAAGGTGAAGCTCAACGTCGATGTACCAAGCAACAAGAGTTATATATTTCTAAGTATCAAGTATGTTGAAGATCTCAAGTGACTTGTGAATACAATAAAGAAGATGATCCTCAAAGATGAGAAATTCCAAGTCAAACTCTAGGTGATGACGCTCAAGAAATAAGAAAACAAGTGGCAGCCCCAATATCATATTAGATGAAGAAAAGCGGCAACAAATCAACCATATGCAAGCTCAAAGTGGTTGTTCTCTATTCCCATCCTTTCTTTGAGTCTAGGCAAGCCACACTATTAAGAGGGGTGAACTAATCTTGTTTTTGTTGGGAATCCTTATGCTCAAGTACCAAAAAGTCTTGGATGACTTTCTAACCACAAAAGAAACCAAAAAGGGGGTCAAATTCAACTAGTGAACCAGTCACGAAGGAAGTTCCGTCGGTGAAGGAAGTTCCGTCATGAAGGAAGGAAGTTCCGTCGGGCTGACGGAAGTTCCGTCGGTTCCGAGAGAGTTTGGGACGGAAGTACCAAACGTGACGGAAGTACCGTTCCCGGAGCTTTCCGAGTTCAAATCTTGCCCGACGGAAGTTCCGTCCGGGCCGACGGAAGTTCCGTCGGTTCCAGAGAGTTTGGGACGGAAGTTCCAACTCTAACGGAAGTACCGTCCTGGCATGTTTCGTGTTTGACCTAATGGGGCGACGGAAGTTCCGTCACCAACGGAAGTTCCGTCAATCCCCATCTTTACCTAGCAACGGCTCTATTTGGACCCCATCTATAAATACCTCCCTTCCACTCCGTGAGAGAGCGAGAGAGACTTCATTTGAAACCCTAGGTTTCGTGCTCCAACTCCTTGCTCTCCCTCTCCACTCATTCTTGAGATCCAAATCCAAAAGAGAGGAAAACCAAATCATCCAAGCATTCAAACTCCATTCCCAAACTTGAGCATCTTGATTCCCTCACTCACAAGCTTTGATTCACTTATTACTCTTGGGGATTTGTCCCCTAGGTGGCTAGGCGTCACCCTAGAGCTCCCAATCTTGTGGTGAGCCATTGGGAAAGTTTGTGCAGGTCGGCTTCGCCTCCGAAAGGGAAGAAGCAAACTTAGTGAAGCACCGGCTCGATCTTGGTGATTGCTTGGTGGCCCAAGCTTGATCTTGGTGATTGCTTGGTGAGGTTATGAGTTGAAAGAGACTCGGTCCTTCGTGGATCCCTCAACGGAGACGTAGACAACTTGGTTGTTGAACTCCGGAAATAATTCCTTATGTGCTTGTTTTTGTTCTTGCTCTTGTTCTTGTTCTTGCTTATCACATATTGTGCCCGATCTACTTGTGTGTTGCTTTGCTAGCTAAGCCTTGCGGGGAGGAGGTTCCTAGACCTTGGATCTACATTTCTATTCAAGTAGATTTGTGAGTTCCCTCTTATTTTCCGCATCCCATCGAGATTGATTATTTGTCCGACGGAAGTTACGTCAACGAAGGAAGTTCCGTCGGCGAAGGAAGTTCCGTGGTTGACGAAGTTCCGTCCTGGAATTTTACTTGGTGCGAAGTTCTTTGTGAATTTCGGGTTTTGGTTTTAGGTTGCCTATTCACCCCCTCTAGGCAACTTTCAACTTTCTTTGGTGTGTGGCCAGGAGATCACTTCCAAGGCGGTTCACGGGTTCCTCCAGCTTTGTACGCGCCCACTAGGATTTCCACTCACCCGACGTGTACACACGTCATCGGGTAGCTTCCTTCCCTTGAGCCGGATGGTTGTGAGACCTTGTCTCCTCACCACACCTCCCCGGGACTACCGGTATAACACCAGCCATAGCCCCCTCTCCATCGCGCGTACTCGATCGGTCTCCACCGCATACTACGCCAAGCCGCGCCCATACTTGGCTCGTGGTTGTACGGTTTAACATGGATGGTCGCTCCACGAACCGGTCCTTATGATTCGGGTGATAGCATTCCATGGAACTACCGGTACACCCCAACCATAGTTCCTCCACCCGTCACCAAAATCAATGTTCAATAATTAACAAACAACCATGATCATTATGTTCAACTGGATCATTAACAAGATTAACATTTAGCATGTCTTAAACCCAATTAAAGCAACTAAGCATGATCTACCCAAGTCTACAACTAATACCACCCAGGCGACAAGGATAAGTATGGAACAAGACATGACACATAGGATTCATATTTATCACGAGCAAATGCAAGCATGTGCAGATAGAAAAGGAAATAGGTACAAGATGCGTCAAGGACACTTGCCTCTTTCTCTCTCTCGCTTCGATTATATCTTCGACTCTTGCTCGTCGAATCCCGTGCTTCGATCGTCTTCTAATTATGTCGCATCAATCAAGCATGCAAATAAACACACAAACAACTAAGAAACAGAACAGTACACCATACAAAAATACTATAAAAGCATTACTAAAGGAAAGTACGCGTCGCTACAATTACTGTGAGCGCAAGAATCGCCTTAATCGGAGGTATGAGCGAAAAGTTACGTAGGTTTGGGGTTTCGGGGCTAAAGCGCAAAAACAACCAACGTAGAGACTATTTTGTAAATACGGAAATGTTTAGGGATTAAAGTGTAAAAGTATAAGGACCAAATTATAATTCTATAAAACACTAGGGTTATTTTTTTTGTAAAAGTACGGGATATAGTGTTATTTGAGTAAATATGGGTTAAAACATAATTTTAGAAAAGGGCAAGGGTGTTTATATAAAAAGGTCCTTTGGCTGAAACATTACTACAAAATAGTCCAGGGGCTTAAAAATTAATTTATAATTTAGATATAAAGATTATTGCAAAAGACTAGGGTTAAAACAGAATTAAAACAAAGCCTATAGCTTATTTTATGAAATAAAGGACCTAGTCGTAATTAACCATAGACTACGGGGGTTAGCACATAATTTTACCTATAGACAGAAACTTGCGCACGTAAAATTAACGGACTACGGGGCTAAAATGTAAAAGGTATTGTCCTAATGCAATGCAGGGATTAAAACAGAAATAACAACAAACCTAGGGGGTTTATGTAAAAGAAGGGGACCTAATCGTTATTAAACTAAACGTCGGGGGCCTATCTCGTAAACTACCGATTTACCAGGGATTAAATGAATTATTTTAAATCCAAAATGTCGTGGACCGTGTCCACGGAGCCGTGGACCGCGGCGGGCGACGAGTCCACCGATCCACGGTGGACTAGGACCATACCCCTTCGGGGAATCTAATCGTGGCCGTTCTTTTTAGATCGGACGGCTCGGATGGTTCGGGTTGGGCCGCGGCTGCCGGCGACGAGCCGAGCGCGGTGGCGCCATGGGAGGGGCTCGCCGGAGTTGGCCACGGTGGCGCTCCGGTGGTCGGAGCTTGACGTAGGCAAGCGGAAAAGAGAGAGGAGCACACGGGGGACTCACCGGAGGTATCGCGCTCGTCGAGGCATGACCGGGGATGGCTCGCGGCGGTGAGCTGCGACGGTGCCTCATCGGCGTCGTCGGTGATGCGCTCCGGGCGTCGATCTCGCGTCTACTTGCGTCGGACGGAGGCGTCGCACCACGAGGACGGGTGGCGGCGGGTCGAGGAGGTCCGTGGCGGTGTCTATGCGGCGTGCGATGACCTTGGGCGGTGGCGTCCATGTCCATGGCGGCGGTGGCGCCCGGCCGCCGGCGCTGCGAGGCGAGGGCGAGGCGTGAGCGGCGGCGGGGTGAGGGGAAAGGGAGTGCGGGCCTCGCGATCCTTAGTTTATAGGGCGCGATGCCCCAGGGGCGGCGCGCACGTCGAGGGGGTGGCGGCGGCGTACGGGCGGCGGTGCGACGCGGGCTAGGGTTCGGAGGTGCGGTGCGGGCCGGAGGGCTGCGGGGTTGCCTGGGCCTAGTGGGCCGGTGCGAGGTGGGGAAGAGAGAGGGAAGGGAATGGGCCAAGGGGAGATTGAGCCCAGGAGGTCGAAGTGATTTTTGTCTTTTTTTTTTTCCTTCCTTTTCTTTGTTATTTCTAATTCTATTTTCCAACTAAGCCAAAACGATTTCTATTCGAATTTTCAAAACATATTTTCACACAAAAATCCCTAATGCAACTATTCAGCATGGATGCAACATACGTTATATTTATTATATAACCTAAGTCATATCTAGTTTAAAGTTAAGTAAAATAGTGTGAAAATAAGTGGTTTCCAAATCAATTTTATTGAAGATAAATAAAGCCTTTTTATTTGTTGAAAATGCTTTGGTACTTCAAAATAAAATACTTTAAACTAAAATAATTATTATTAAATAAATTCTTTTATAAATCACATGTATTTTGTAAAGTAAATGAAATGCATTTTCTTAACATAGATTATTTTTCATAATTTAATTATATTCGTTGCATAAATCATTTTCACAATTTAAATGCATTTATAAAACATTTTTACCATAAAACAAATCCTTGGTAAATTTATAAATTCAAACCATTTACCTTTCTTTTTGGGGGAAAATAAAGGATTTTATTAAAAATGGTTAACATTCCAAAACTTGAATTTTGGGATGTGACGCGTACGTTTGGTTATTGGCGTTTGTGACCGAGAGGGAAGATAGGGATGGCAATCTGGGTCCCGGTGCGGGCTCTGCGCCGGGTTTGTCACCCGACGGGTGCGAGCGCGAAGGCGGTTTCCCACCTACGGGGTTCACCCGCACCCAGCCCGCACCGCCACGGAGCGGACCCATGTTTTTCGCACCCTCGGGTGCCCCACGAGCCCCATAGTAAATAAGCCCACCGATTTTCCCTCTCATTTTCGGTTGAATTCAACATTTTGTCGGTCCACAAACCAAGCTAAACCCTAACCTACGGTCCGGACCACCACTCCCAAATCCCTCTCCATTCCCCGGACACCTCCAATCTCCATCGGTTGAGTGCTCTCAACTCGACCGTAACTCCACCTTCGACGGTTCGGCCGACCGGCTCCGACTCCCGCTCGTTGCCCACCTCTATGCTCTCCACCCACCGGAGCCACACCGGCGAGGTCTCGCTCTCCTCCGACGCACTATCGGCGTGTAAGCTTCGGACCCCTCATCTTCACCTACGGAGCCATCGCCTGTCGTAGTTTTGCCACCTCGTCGCTTGCGCTCCTCGTCGGGCCGAGCAACTATGCCGCCACGCTCGTCGGACTCCACCGCTTCGACCCGACCGCCATTGACTCGCGTGGAGGTGCTTCCGATTGATTCGTCGTTCGCCACCAAGCTCCACCCGTCCGCACCGGCACCAGCTCACCTTCGCCCACCACAACACCTCGAGGCTCGGCATGCAAGCACTAGTGTCGGCGCCGCCATGCGCTACCTCGCTGCATCCGCCGTGCACCACCCGCGGGGACCCGTCATCCGCCCGAAACCCGGCGGATGCTGATTTTCACCCGCGGATGCGGGTGCGGGTGTGAATCTCCATCCGCTACATCTCTAGTCGCGGTTGGGCTTTTGCTCCACCCGCCCCGTTGTCATCCCTAGAGGAAGAGTATAGGACATGTGCCAGCATGCGTCCAAAGAGATATGGTGACAAGGTGCAAGAAGGTCTATTTTTTTCTTTTTCTTTAATTTAATCGGGAAACCAGGGCGTCACCAATGGAAATGAAAAACAGGGATAGTCGGCTTGTTTAAATTGGAAAAAGAGATCCATTCTTACATAATCTGAAAAAAGAATCATTTTCAACATTACAATCCAAAAAACGTCCCATTCAATAAATGGTCAAACTTAGTGGCCGCCAATAAATAGCCAAACCCACATGGCTTGAGACTTGCTTGGAAGCTGATGCCATAGTGAAGCCATCCACAAGGAACTTGCATCAGAGGGTTCCATGTGTAGCCTTGATTGAGCTGTCATCTATGGTTCCCACTCGAATTTAGAACTGTGATTTAAACATGAACTCTGGTGTAATCATAAAACTTGTATTGTAAATCTTATATTGTACCATGCGATGCACTATGTGTCTTTGCTTCGCCAGGGGACATCCTTGTCGATCCTGTTAGGGCTTATAGCCCTTGCTTAGGGTGGTTATCTCACAGTCATTAGCACAGAATAAATCATCAGAAGGAATAATTCACTTACATAAAGAGTAATTTTACGATGGGTTGAAATTAACATGGACAGTCTATTTGTAGGATCTACTAGTTTAGATGCATCCATATACATTAGGTCTTAAAGTAGTTTGGAATAGTGTTTTCAAATAATATGGACAATTTGGGGGGGGGGGTGTGAAGTAGTGACAAGACGAGACGTTGAGCCAGGCAGCAAGCGGCAGTGGCGGCCACGTGTCAAGTGACGGCGTGCACCGGTGGCGGCTGAACCTGTGCGAATGACCGACTTGTCCTCGGTTACAAATTTCGTAATTACTTCGGAACCTAGTGATTTATCTTTTTTAACCTGCAAATTTCTTAAATGTTTCAGAACCTGTGGGGCAGCGCGGACGGAAACGGTCATGAAGTGGTAGATTTTTAAATTGAATGTCTTTCGTTGGTATTAAAGTGAAATAGATAAAAATTCGATGCTAAATTTCTAGAAAAATCGAATCTTTCGGTGTTTAGAACCCGATTCTCCCCAAAATTAAGGAATAGAAAATGCAAAGGAAAGAGTACAACCCTTGGAGGTTTGGACCAATATTATGCGGTAACTGAGTATTTGGAAATGTACGTGTATTCACTAAGAAAACATTTCTCTTTTTAGAAGGTCACGAACTTTTTATATGACAAAACAGAACTTGCTTTGAGAAACCATTAGTTTTTTTAAACGTGCGGGGCACGTATTTCATTAAGGCCATTCTCCATGCAAGTTTCATTTGCATTAAATAGTATGCCATGTAGGCAAAACTGGTGATGTGGCATGAAATTTATTAGGAAAGAGAAGAATTGAGTTTCATAGGGATGAAACTTGGTGTACACGGTTACCAAAACTTTGAAACCCAAATGAAACTTCATTGAGAGGGTTTGAGTTTCATCTCTACACATTTAACAATTCCTATTGGTCACTTGGAAGACACATTTAAGTGATGCACAAGCATATGAAATCGTGAAATGAAACTTAGCATTGAGAGACCTAGTTTCATTTAGCTATTTCAAAATTATAGAATGACATGGCACTCTTGGAAACCACACAATGAAACTTTGCACTGAGAATGACCTAAGGAGGATTGAGAAACCATACGTGGAAACTGGAAAGATCACCGTATGTCGTCGCAGGAAATATATGGAAGAAGGGTCTTTATCCTTCAGTTGCAAGATGAGGTAGCAAGGGTCCCCAGTTTCTGAACAGCACCCATCGCTTAATGCTTCCGTCATCCCATATTAAATTGTCCCACCACAATTTTTCTCCTATTACAGTGACAAAAGGGCTATTTTCATTAACACTAGCAGGGATTTTCCACAGTTTTGCACAACCTCTCACCTCGAGTTTCTTTAATGACGGCAAGACTCCGCCACATACAGAAGTTAGCTCAGGTAGCTCCCACAGCTTCAGCGATTGCAACCTTGGAAGATTTTCCTCTCCTAAGGCAGATGGGCCAATCACACTCTCCAAAATGTCACAGAACCTGATATGCAATGTTTCAAGATATGGAATGCGTAGCACGGAAGGAAAAAGGCATGTGAGATTTGGGCAGCAATCGAGGAACAGCTGTTTTATGCAATCGAAACTCGTCACATCTTCCACTCCTTCGCAGAAGAACGATAAATTTTCCATGTCAGAGATCCATAGCATGTTCAAGCTGCCCACTGCAGACAACTCTTGGACTTCGTCTGGTGTGAGAAGACTCACCAGCTCTCGACAGTTCTGTATCCATAGTTCTCTTACTGCTCTCATACTTTTAATACTCAGATCAGAAAATGGATTTATCATTGTTAATCTTTTCAATGATATCACATCAGCATGATAAAGAATACCATCAAGATCAGATGGAACACCAACAGTAGCACTTATCTCCAGATATCTCTGAGGGTCAATGGAATGTGGGAAGTGCTTCCTAAAGTAGGAATCTGCCTTTGGTACTTGTGACTCAGTGTCCTCCATGATTTGGTCATCCATTAATGGGGAGATGATAATACGAAACTTCCGGAAACAATTAAACCATAACGGAGAATCTTTTTCCAAACATTTAAAGAAATAGACATCACTCGCATAAACATATGTTTTACTGTCCCCGTCAACATCAATTGATACCTTCTTTCCAAATATATCAGACAGCTGGAAAATCAGTCCACAAGGCAACCACAGCATGCACATCCAATCCGCTAGATTTTCAATGCTGCCAAGCGGCAGATTTTGCACCGCACCACTTTGTGAAACCCCATAAGGGAGCTCAGACCCATCAAATGGGCAACCCTGTAGATTGAGGTGTCGAAGCTCCATAGATGTTGGAATTGAGGTCAAGAAAGTGATGGAAGTTGCAGAAAGGTCGAGGATCTTGAGCAGCACCATACGGTCAAATGACCCGGACTCTATAATCTTTAGGGAACTACAACCTGAAGCATCCAGCACCTCTAGCCACACCAATGGAGCTATGTGTCGAAGTTCCTTCAGATGATCACATCCAATTAATAACAACATTTTAAGCTCAGTCAAACAGGAGATGGAGCGTGGAAGCACTTCAATTGGTGTAAATGACAGGTCTAGCATTCCAAGTGTTTCCATATGGCAAAAAAGATCTTGTGATATATCTTTCAAAAGATAGTTTCCTCTCAAAAGTAATGAAGAAATATGGGTGAAACGTGGGCTTTTGTGCAGGTATTCCATTTCGGTGTACATTAACGAAACTCTTCCATTATACCTAGGACCGCCCATGAACGAGCCCTGTTGATCAATGTAAGCCTTATCATCCACTTCAAAACTTGATACAGTCTCCCTTGTCACATCATGTATGCGTACAAGATCGTCATGGTCTAAATATAACATACCATACTTCACGAGGACATCAAAAATTTTCTTGCCAGTACAGTTAGCCTCATCAAAACAAGTAGCCTCTTGGAATAGACCATCCATTACCCAGTGCCAAATCAACTCTTTGACTGAAATTCCTACATCATCTGGGAAAAGCAAGCAGTAGAGCAAACAGCGTCGAGCATTATCACTAGGAAGCTGACGGTATCCAAACTTCACTATGTGTTTCATTGTATCGAAAACTGATGAGTGGTGTTTTAGAATGGCATGTGCATTTGCGACCAACTCACTAAATGCCTCTTGTGTGGGTGCATCACTCAATACCCGAGCCAATAGGATGATTATCAGTGGCATACCATAGCAGTAGCTGATCAAATCATGTTCAAAACTGATATCTTTCCCGATCTTCTCGCGCAGTAGATCATACGACCCTTCATAAGTGAGAGGTTGTGGCGCTAGAAGTATATTTGGTTCCATGACAACCTTTGTCCTCGTAGTTCTTGTAGTAACAAAGATTTTAGAGCCAAGGCGTTGCCGTTGAGGATGAGGAATTCCCAAGTACTCTAAGATACCATCTTCAGTAAAATAAGCATTATCAAGAACTACTAGGAACTTCCGTGCTGTGAGATATTCCTTGATTGTGATCTTAGTATTTTCTACTGTCAAGTTGTTTATGTTATGACATGGAAGAGATGCTGCAATCTTATTGATACACCGCCTCATGCTACAATTTTTTGATAGGGAAACCCAGATATACTCATCAAAGTAATTAGAGTTCCTTGCTGCCTTGTATGCCGCTGTTGCAGCCCATGTCTTTCCGGAGCCACCAACACCTTGGATGACAACTATTCCAACATCTGGACGACCGAGCAGCCCGAGCATATCTTGAAATGAAATTAACTGATCGTAATTATTTATAATTTGCAGTCTATGAAATTTCTTTCGTCGTCTTTTGGGTCTTGGCTTCCAAAAGCAACAATAGGAGACCATTATGCAGCTTCTCGTGTTTTGTCAGATCTAATCCCTGATTTCTTAATTTCGTCGTTTGATGAAGCTACAATCACAATTCATGTACTTGCATGTAAGACAAAGTACAGATAGGATTGAAAACTATATTCATGTACGTTGTGAATACAGAAATTTGCTGTATGGATTACTCTTAGTTTTTCTTAGACAATACATAGCTGTCGATTTCTACTCTTATGTATCATGCATCTGTCTAATTACAGGGGATAAACATGATGTGAGCTAATTGTATATATAACATTTAAGAGAGAGAGAGAGAGAGAGAGAGAGAGAGAGAGAGAGAGAGAGAGAGAGTTCACCTACGGTATCTCTTACGGTAGATGACGATGCAGGAGCGAGTACCAGGAGGGACGGCAACGAACAGGAGATGCCCGGCCCTGGAACCAGCAGGCGTGGAAAGATAAAAAAAAGGCAAGAGGTACCGAAGAAAGAGAAGAATATTTTTTCGAACGCACCAAAGCCAGCCTATCCGCTGAATTGGGTGGTGGGGAGACACAACACAAGAGATGCAGAGAGGATGACCGACCAGCCAAATACCGGTGGACCAGTCAAACTCTTGGACTCAGGCTGCTGGTTGGCCCGCGGCTGCGCCAACCACACAACATCCCCCCCAATACTTTTTTTGAAGGAAATCATCCCCCAATACTAGTGCATATCAATCCTAGGCTCACCTTGGCCACCGCATCTCCTCCTCCTCTCCTTATGGCGGAGATGGTTCCGATCGAACAGCTCTCGCTTGTTGACCTCGTACTACAATTGCCGACGGCAAGCAGATCCGTTATATAGGCGTCACCCGTCACCGGTGACGGCGAGGCGGCGATCCACTACTGCCAAAGTCCCATCAGCTACCCCGAGGAGTAGTGTCCTCTTCGGTGTGGACGGTGAACAGCTACAACTCTCGCCTACGGGAGTCCT
The DNA here is from genome assembly GCA_031894775.1 of Chloris gayana. Classification (NCBI taxonomy): domain Eukaryota; kingdom Viridiplantae; phylum Streptophyta; class Magnoliopsida; order Poales; family Poaceae; genus Chloris; species Chloris gayana. The sequence goes on from JAUNZO010002805.1 coordinate 19,655, forward strand.
TCCGTGAGCTCGTTTCCTCCAACCTGATTCGTTAGCGCGTTAGTTTCTGATGTTACTACTGACGTAAAGTGATCAGTAGAATTCTCACCGTTTTATTTACTAACTATTGATTTTAATCTTGATATTAATTCGTTTCCTGGGGTCTAAATTTTATAGCTGTCACATAAAAAAGAATCTTACTATTTAGGAGTACTAAATAAAATTTAATTATAAAATAAATTACATGGCTCTAGACTAATTTACGAGGCGAATCTAATGAGGTTAATTAAGTCGTGATTAGAAGACAGTTACTATAGCATCACTTTAGCAAAACATAGATTAATTAAGCTCATTAGATTCATCTCGAAAATTATCACCAATCTGTTAAAAAGGTTTTGTCATTAAATTGATCGAAATATTCATAAATAATAAGATTCTCTTTAATGTGACAGATGCTTAAATTTTAGAAGGCGAGAAACGAACAGGGCCTAAATTTAGGTCAACTTCTGACAAAAAATCTAGTGTGGACACCTAATTAACTTTCAATCACTGTCCAACATCACTAGATCAAAATCTGACGGTCTACAAAAATTAATATTTTTCTATAATCTATATATGAACATATATTTTTTTTCTTCTCTATTTAAAGGTTCATATAACCCTACAAAAAAATTCTAGTATAAATCATGTTGATTGAAAGTTTCCAAAATTTTAATCAATTGAAAAGAAAGAAATATGTAATTTGATACTTCTAAACCCGCAACCATATGTGCCAATATGGGTTATGGTGTGAGGCAAAGAGACTCTGAAACAAAGTGTCATTCGAGAACCTGAGGACATCTTGATCGTCACCAACATGGTATGGCAAAGGGACTCTATGTCCACCAACATGGTATGGTAAAGGGACTCTGAAAGACTGAAACAAAGCCTCATTCGAGAACTTGGGCGTCATCTGAGAACTTTAGGGTTTTGATAACCCTCAATTTCTTGGATGGCACTTTATTTCAGACTCGCTTCGCCTGACGTCATGCCCTCTGTTGGCATGTATAGTTATTGTTTTAGAAGTACCAATTAACGGAGGTTTCCAAACTGAACTCCTTTGTGAGTTAATCTATAGTTATGGTTTGTTGAGATTCATAATGATAACGGGACTTTTTGCATTTACATGAGATATCTTACTATTTTTCTATAATTAACCTAATATAAAAAGGAGCTTAATCTAAACAGGAAAATTATATTATAAAAATGGTTGTACCTATTGTTGAATTCATACATCATTGCTTCATTTCCATTAGCCTCTACCTGCAGGTGATTGCAGACACCAATATGTCGCATGAGTCGGCATTGGAGGAAGTCATTTCTCCATTTTTAATGCAGTTAGAAAAAGCAAGACGTCTTCCTTTGGAACCACGTGATGAAGATAGTTCAGTGTCAGATATAGCAGTTCTGTTTGAAAATATTGATAAAAGAGTCCGTGAAGTGGAGAATATACTACATAGAGTATCAAATTGGGAACATGATGTGATAAATGACTTTGGAGGAATAGCTCGACATCTGGATGATATCATAGAAGAAGACTGCCAGCTAACTTCTATACATTCAAAGCTTCAAATAGTGTACACTGAAATGTCAAGCTTAAAAGATCGCATGCAGTTTCCTCTCCATATTCCTATAATTAAGCAAGCAACTTCGACAACTTTATCACCTCCCATACCATCCAGTTTGGTTCATGCAAATATTTCAGAGCAATATAAAAGACTAGAAATTGAAAGGAAAATCCTTGAAAGCTCCACCATGTCTAACTTGCAGCTTAGCTATGATAATCTTGATTTACAGTTGAAGATATGCTTGTTATGCTTTTCTATCTTCCCAGAAAATTCCATTATCAGCAGGAGAGCTATGATCCATTGGTGGATAGGTGAGGGGTTAGTTGCAGCCGTAGGAGGTCAGACGGCCGAAGATGTTGGGAAGGATTGTTTTCAGAGGCTGATTGCTCTGGAAATGATTGAACCTGTTTACCAGAAACGCAGCTATGCTGTCAACCAATGTAAGTTGCATCCTTGGATTAGACGTATGTTGATTACCGTTGCAAGGAAAGCACGGTTTTTTGAATTTGATTCAAATGGAAACGCGACATGGGACTTATTTTCAGACACCCACCGTGCCTGTTTAGTTGAAGAACACCAACAGGAAGGGGCCTCACTCATTCACAAAATTTATACAGACAACCTTCTTACAATATTCAACGTGAACGAGCGCTACCTCCAATTTGACAAGAGTTGGTTTTTAGATTCGAGAAGACTTGCAGTTCTTCAACTAGGAAGGTGGCACAACTTTTATCGACACCATATTGAGGTTGACAGTACAGAATTTCTGGAAGGACTACAATCATCCAAGCAATTGAAATATCTTTGTCTAAGAGGCATCTCTAGAATCGTCGAGCTTTCTGATTCAATCAGTGGACTCTCAAATCTCATTATCTTGGACCTTCAGGCTTGTCATAACCTTGAGAGGCTGACTGGGAGCATCACGTCCCTTCACATGCTCACCCACCTTGACGTGTCAGAATGTTACCTACTGGAGGGCATGCCAAGGGGTATTGGCTTGCTTACTGAACTCCAGGTGCTGAAAGGTTTTGTCCTTGGTGGTTCCACAGACAGTTACAACTGTCGTGTAGCAGAGTTGGCCAGGTTAGAAAAGCTGAAGAAGCTGAGCATATATATCGGAAGCAAAGTTGCAGTGACAGAAAACGAACTGGATGAGCTTGAGAACATCAAAGGACTTCGTCTGCTGAAAATAACATGGGCTGTAGCAATGTTACAGAAAGGAGCCGACCAAGCTACTACACAAGCAACATCAAACTTTACTTCGCTGTCTCTACCTCCAGATCTGGAAAAGCTAGACCTCCGCTGCTTTCCCGAAGACAAGATGCCAGGATGGTTAAGTCCGAGTAAGCTGTTGAGACTAAAGAGACTCTACTTCACAGGAGGGATGCTAAATACCATTGGTGACAAGAGCATGTCTGAAGCGTGGAGCGTTGAGGTCTTACGCCTGAAATTCTTGAATGACTTAACTGTACAATGGACCCAGGTGCATGAAATATTTCCGAAGCTTACCTTTCTGGAGGTCTTCAGATGTTCAAAGCTAGAATCTTTTCCCTGCGACAGGGATGGGGTGTGGAAGAACTGTGATAGAGAAGGCGGTTGAATCAGTGGAGCTTTTGTTATCAATTTTGACGGCGTTGCTAATTATATCTCCCTCATTCATATAATGCCTTAATTGGAACTAGGCATGTTCACCCAACTTTTAATGGCTTTGGCATTCCTCCTGCTGCTTAAGGGCATGTACAGCGCTAATAAATGAGTGGACTCTTAAGCTGATGTGGCAATGTATTTTTGTAAATAGCCACTCTAACATTTGAAGAGATAGTTGGGTGGGCTCTTGACGGAAAGACGGTCTCTATCACTGTTTCAATGTAAGAGACAACTCGAGCGCCGTTGTACATGTGAAGAGACGACTTATGTCATACAATCATCAATAATATGTATGTATTCAAAGACAGCATGTAGAGTCGCTTCTTTGTATGACTAGAGTTGTTTCATATGTTTTCGCTTCGATACATGTGCCCAAGAGACCACGGTGGACTCTCCTTTGTACATGCCCTAATGACACATAAGATTTTCTTCGGTTTGCTGCTTAATGACACATTAAACACTAGAAGGCTCCTAAAAAGGAAAATTATGGTCCTTGATTCTGTTAGATGTAATATACCTTTTGTATTTTCCCATTGTACGAGACGTTTTGCGCAGATTTATACATGCCTCTCGCCGCCACCCACCTTCGCCGCCACGCTAACCGGTTGGTAAGGAGCTTCCCCACCGCAGCCCTAGACCGACCGTTATCTAACGCTGCCCACTCCCATGGGGCCCTCGCCATCGGCGCCACCGCCACCTCCGCCTCCGTCGTCTCTCCCGCCACCACCATCGGGCCAGCCTGTCTCCCCAAACCCTCCTTCCATGGCCGGAGATGATGAAGCCCACCGGAGCAACCCCACCCCGATAACCCTAACTCCTAACTCGCCATTGCCCTTGCTCGCTCTTCATCGACTAAAATTTCTTCCGATTTCAGTCGATTGAAGAGGAGGATTCACTACGGGAAAACACAAGTATGTCGAGTGTTCCGGAGTTTGTCGAGTGTTTTGTTGTGGGTACTCAAGCAAACTACGTATTTGCCGAGTGTCAACGATAAAACACTCGGGACAATAAAAACACTCGGCAAGAATTGTTTGCCGAGTGCCGAAAATAAAAACACTCGGCAAAGATTGTTTGCCGAGTATATTATTTCCCGCACTCGACAAAGGTGAGGGTTTGCCGAGTGTATTTTTTGACACTCGGCAAAAAATATTATTTTCTCTTCTTGCTTCAAAATTTTTTACACTCAACATACAACATGTGTTACTCTATGTTAAAATTTGGTATTTTTTATCTTCATTTTCTATATTTAGTTAATTAATTACATTTCAAGCAATTTTTTGAATAAAGTGAACTATAAATGATTCAAATAATAAAATACAATGAGTATAAAATTTATATTCATGTTATTCAGCCCAATTTAGGACCTTACATATGAAAACAAAAGAAATTTACCATATCTTTTGTAAGAAATATGACCGATAACGTGTGCATAAATGATTTTTAAATTCTAAAAAAATCAAATAAAGTTGAAAAATCATGAGATTTGTTATGATGTAATGGTATCACATGTAAAACCTACAATAAAAAGTAGAGAATGTTTCACGAAAGTTATGATGTACATTGCTTACAAAACGGAGAACCTCCGAAGAAGAATCCTGGAGTTGATAACGACTCATTAAAATTTAGAGTTAAATTGATGGAAATTTTTTATTTTTACTTAAAACCATTTTGTAGAGGTAATAGATCATATAAATAGTGTTATGTCAAAATTTGATTATTTTTAGAATTTAATTTGGTAATTTTTTAAAAAATTAAAGTATACAAATTTTTTTTGCCGAATGCATTCAAAAACGCTCGGCAAAGATTGGTTTGCCGAGTGCAACACTCGGCAAACCATCCGCCACGTCACGGATCCGACCCTCTAAAACGGTGGTTTCTCATTGATGGAAACACGTCACCCCGGATTTATCCCTCTCTCTTATCTATCTCCCTTCGCATCTCCACATCTCTCCGGCACTATCGATGGAGGCAGCGCTCCCCACAAGGCAACGGTGGCCCCGAGCGAGAGGAGGAGCGAGCGACCCAAGCGGCTGCGACCCGAGGCGGCGCTGCCTCGCGGCGGTGGCAGGCGCCGGCAGAGCGGTGGATCGAGCGTCGTCGGCCACACCTCCTCCTCCCACCCGATTGAGCGGCGGGCTACGCGGGAGGGCAGCGTGACGGTCACGGGCGGGCGGCGGTCCCCCGGCCCCGGCCGGGCGATGGCCCCGCGCACTCGACCGTGCGGGCGAGCGGCACGACGGCGTCGGGCTCGTGGGTGGCTCGACGGCTTCGTGCGGCGTGATGGCTCCATGCGGCGCGAGCGGCTCGAGGCCGGCGGCGTGGCGGCAACGGCGGGCTCGGCCCAGTGCTAGAGGCGGAGGCGGCGCGGGCCCGAGCGTAGGCTGGCGTGGAAAGTCTTTTTTTTATTTTTCCGAAAAATGTTGCCGAGTGTCTATGTAGGCACTCGGTAAACGGTTTGTGGAGTACTCGATAGGTTGCACTCGATAATGGGCCCTTTGCCGATAGAAGCTATGGCGAGGGTACTTTGTCGAGTGCGGCACTCGACAAACCGTTTGCCGAGTGCTATATCAGGTTTACCGAGGTACATGGGAGACACTCGGCAAACTGCAGTTTTCCCGTAGTAATTTCCATTTTTTAACGTTGAACTTGCGCGTATCCCATCACCGCCGTCACCAATCCGTTTGTGATTGCCGCTGATTTCTCTATTGCCGGTTCGTTCGTGGATCTCGTAGTTGATTCACTACCGGTGCTTCTTGAAAATTTTTGGCTTGTGTCGTCACGGATTTGGGTTTTGTTCGTCGAGCCGATGTTACCTTCTCGATTGATTTGCCGGGCTGGCAAGCGTCTCCGCTGGACGCGCCGCCATCGATCCAATTGACGGTCCCGTCTTCAATCGACGCCGCGCGCTGCCGCCTTCATCTCCGGGCTGTGGCGTCGTCGGGTCCTCCAATCGACGCGCTGCCATCTTCATCGACGGAGCAGGCCATCATTGGGTTTCCTCGATGTGCCGTGGCCTTGGTGCCTTACCGCTTGGACGAGGTGTTTTTTTTTTTTTACACCTCTCCTAGTGGTTACGATTGTAGTATCTGTTCTTGTACGCACGCACACCCCACACGCACCACAACGCACACCCTACCCACACCACGTACACGAGCAGTCCTACAACTATACCCAGCTTGAGTCGCGTCCTTCTTGATATCGACGGAAGCTCCGTAGGTGACGGGGACGTCACACTCCCTTTGTGGATCCACGCGCTCATGATAGGAGGCCAAACGAAATTTATTCGGGGACAAACCCCGGTGAGGAACGACGGGCCGAGCCAGCGCTCGAACCCGCGTCGGTGTGGAGCAACTCCGTGCTCTTACCACCGAGCCGGCGCCCGGTCCTCGCTTGGACGAGGTGTTGATCTTCATCTACGGATCTTGAGATCGTCGGGCTCCTGCGCCTATTGCTGCAGGAGCTAGAGCCGGCGAGGACGTCGGCGGGCTCCGCCCGCAGCCTTTTTCGGTGACAGACTCCGGCTTGTGTTCGTTTCTTGGGTCTAAAATTTTATAGTTGTCACATCAAAAAGAATCTTACTATTTAGGAGTAGTAAATAAAGTTTAATTATAAAATAAATTACAGGCCCCTAGACTAATTAACAAGACAAATCTAATGTGGTTAATTAAGTCATGATTAGAAGACGAGTCATCGTAGCATCACTTTAGTAAAATATAGATTAATTAAGCTCATTAGATTCATCTCAAAAAATAACACCAATCTGTCAATAGGGTTTTGTCATTAAATTGATTGTAATATTCATAAATAGTAAGATTCTCTTTGATGTGACAGTGCTAAATTTTGGAGGGCAGGAAACGAACGGGGCCTAGGCACGCGCTATACTCACTCATTCAAGAATACATAAACATTTCTAGCTTTCATCAAAAGTCAAACATTTTAAACATTGATTTATAATATCAACAAAAAAAGAATGTTGTAAATATAAAAAGGTATAACATTGTCACATCCCAAAATTTAAATTTTGGAATGTTAACCATTTTTAATAAAATCCTTTATTTTCCCCCAAAAAGAAAGCTAAATGGTTTGAATTTATAAATTGAAAGTGCATCTAGGCCCCTAATTATGATTTTGAGTGATTGACGTCAATACAATTAAAATGGACTAATATTTTAAATGAGCAAGTGCGCAGTGAACGTCAATTGATGAATATGAGAGCAAAGTTTAAAAGAAACGTCATGTGAAAAGCCACCAAAATTGATTATCTTAGAAAAAGAAAAGGAATTGTTCAAGACGAAGACCAAATAGTTTTTTCTTTTGATCTTGAGTATAGGAACACCGTACTATCAAGAGGGACGCACAAGAATAAGTGTCGGAGAAACCAAGTGAAAATTTCTTATCAAAATCCAAAAATACCAACTCAGTTTCGAGCCTTCGGACATTGTCCAAAGGCCATCGGATTTTTCCTTCGGATCACGTAACTCGCCAAGACAGAAAATTCGGTAAGTACCGATCCATCGGACAATATCCGGTACCCGTCGGACAATGTCCGGTACAGTAAAAATCCGGTACCTCCGGACTATTCCTTGAAAACTCCTAAGTCTAAGGATACCATCGGACAATGTCCGATGAACGTCGGACAATATCCGGTAGGGACATCCCGGACAAAATCCTCTGTCCGTCGAATTTTTATCTCGGACTCTAGAGCTCGCAAGCTCGCCCTTCGGAAAATGTCCGAGACCACCGGACATTATCCGGTGCTTCCCATGTCGGACAAAATCCGGACCCCGTCGGATTTTTCCACCGGACTCCGGAGTCACTCGCCACCTCTACCGGACAAAGTCCGGAGCCCGTCGGACAATATCCGACCTAGATCGAGCCCAACGGCTCTTTTTGTTGCCCCGACTATAAAAGGAGGTCCCTTCCTCCTTTAGCCGGTTGGCAACTCCCCTACTTCGAAATACACTCCCAAACTCACCCAAGCACTCCCTCTCACTCCCTTTGATTCCCCACTCCAATCCTTGGTGGATTTGTGAGAAGATTGAGAAGGATTGAAAGAGCTTCATCTCCATTCCTCAAGCACTTGGTTATTCCTCGACATCGACGCTTGTTGTGTTTGTTACTCTTGGGGATTCATCCCCTAGACGGTTAGGTGTCACCCGACGAGCTCCCAAGCTTGTGGTTGAGACTCGGGTCGTTTGTATTGCCCCTCCCTTCGTGGAGCTTTGTTTTAGTGGATTTTAAGCCGGCCTTTGTGGTGGCTTGAAGAGGTTTAGGGTTGAAAGCAACCCGGTCCTTGGTGGACTCCTCAACGGAGATGTAGGGTCCTAGGTGGAGCTGAACTTCGGTGAAAAATCGCTTGTCTTCTTGTTTCCTTTAGTTTCTTGCAATTTGGGTGCCCTAGCTCTAGTTCTCCTTGCTTAAATTACTAGATTAACTTGCATAGGAGGCTTGCTTGCTTGTCCCCTTGTTGCCTTAGCTTTCTTGTGTTTCCAGCTGCTTGCCCTTTGCTTATCTCCCGTGGATTTGTCCATTTCGACGCCCGATCTGTTTTCCGCACGAGGCCATCGGACATTATCCTATAGGTGTCGGATTTTGTTGGACAATATCCTACACCTATCGGATATTGTTATCGGACTTTTCCGCACTCGTGCTACTAATTCGTCAAATTAAGTGTTTTTCAGGATAATCGCCTCTTCACCCCCCTCTAGGCGACTTTCATAAATTTACCAAGGATTTATTTTATGGTAAAAATGTTTTATAAATGCATTTAAATTGTGAAAATGATTTATGCAACAAATATAATTAAATTATGAAAAATAATCTATGTTAAGAAAATGCATTTGATTTACTTTACAAAATACATGTGATTTATAAAAGAATTTATTCTATAATTATTACTTTAGTTTAAAGTATTTTATTTTGAAGTACCAAAGCATTTTCAACAAATAAAAAGGGTTTATTTATCTTCAATAAAATTGACTTGGAGACCACTTATTTTCACACTATTTTACTTAACTTTAAACTAGATATGACTTAGGTTATATAATAAATATAACGTATGTTGCATCCATGCTTGAATAGTTGCATTAGGGATTTTTGTGTGAAAATATGTTTTGAAAATTCGAATAGATATCGTTTTGGCTTAGTTGGAAAATAGAATTAGAAATAACAAAGAAAAGGAAGGAAAAAAAAGACAAAAATCGCTTCGACCTCCGTGGGATATTGTTATCGGACTTTTCTCGCACTGTGCTACTAATTCGTCAAATTAAGTGTTTTTCAGGATAATCGCCTATTCACCCCCCTTTAGGCGACTTTCAATTGGTATCGGAGCAGGTATCTTCGTTGAAGCCTCACCGCTTGAAGATTAAAGATGGCAAATGAGAAAGATGCAACGGCTAGTGGTAGTGGTAGAGGTGAAGCACCACCTAAGGTAGCAGGTGAAAGAGGTCTTGAGAACTCACCGGGTGATGTTAGAAATGAAAGTGGAAAAGGAATTGCCAAGGATGGAAATGTGCCTAGTGCTTTACCAATAAGTTACAACAAAACACCTTACTCCTATAGTGATGGAAGGGATGAGCATATTGGACCCGGCTCCGGAAGGCTACCATATTTTGATGGTCAATACTTTGATCATTGGAAAACAAAGATGCTACTACATTTGGACTCAATGCATCAAAATGTGAGAAATGTGACTCAAAATGGATTCTCGTGGGAATGTAGAAGCAAGCCAACCGCACAAGACTTGTTCAATGTAAGGTGCAATGTGGCGGCGGCTAGTGCTCTAGTATCCGCACTTAGTCCCGCCGAGTATGAGAAGGTAACCGGATTGGAGGATGCCCATCAAATTTGGTTGAAGCTTGAATTGGTTCATGAGGGCATTGATAGTGTGAAGGAGTCTAAGCTAGAAGGGCTTAGAGAAGAATTTAACTACTTTGTCATGAGGTCGGATGAAGGGCCAAGGGAAGCCCATGATAGAATGATGAGGATAGTAAACATGAGAAGAGCACTTGGAGAGAAGGTGTTGGACTTGGATGTGAATAGAAGGTTACTACAAGCCTTGCAAGCATGGGATGCAAACATAGTGTCCAACATAAGGGACAAAGATGGCTTTAGATACTTCACCACCGATGAAGTGATTGGAAAGGTGCTCTCCCAAAAACAGCAAATTGACCAAGGGAATAGAATCAATACTTTGCTTAGGGACAAAGAAAAAGCTAGTGGGAGCAAGAATGATTTGGCTCTCAACGCCGAACAAGAAAAGAAAAAGAAGGTGGTTGAGGAGAGTGATGATGATAGTGATGATGAGATGGCTCTCTTCGTGAAAAGATTCAACAAGCTCATGTCAAAAAGAAGCTTCAAGAAGAATGATCAAGACAAGAGCAAATCAAGAAAAGCCAAAAACAAGTGCTACATTTGTGGAGACAAAGGTCACTTCATGGCGGAGTGTCCGGAGAACTACAAGAACAAGCAAAACAAGAAGGGTGACAAGAAGTACAAGAAGCATAGAAAGTACCGTCGGGGTGAAGCACACATTGGACAAGAATGGAACTCCGATGGATCATCTTCCTCCTCCGAGTCGGAATCCGATGAAGAGAAGGGAGGCATTGCTTCACTTGCTATAGGGCTAACACCGACCAACTCCTCCTTGTTTGGAAGCTTGACCGATGATGAAGATGACGCCGGGCACAAATGCATGATGGCCAAGGGCTCCAAGGTAAATGCTAATGGAAGTTCTCAAATTCCTAACATGTTTGACTTGTTGGATATTATTGAGCAGGAAAAGGAGACTAATGAGAGGCAAGAGGAGCTTCTTGAGAAACAAGAGGAAATGCTTGTTCAAGAGAAGCAAAGAGTGCTTGAACTTGAGAAGATCCTAGAAGTTGAGAGGAAGAAGAATGAGGACTTGATAAAGTCTCTCAAAATGGTTGAACATGAGAGTGAGACACTTAAAGTCACAAATGTGTCACTTCAAGAGAAGTGTGATAACTTGCAAAAGGATCACAACTCTCTTAAAGTGCAATTTGAGGAAATTAAGTGTAACACTACTTCCTCTCAATCTTCGTCTTGTCCCCCATCTAGCATTGAGTGCTCTAGGTGCCTCAAGATTGATGTTGAAGCTTGTACAAGAAACATCAAGACCATTGGTGATTTGAAGAAGCAAGTGCAAGAGCTTCAAGACCAAGCACAAAAGAAGGTGAAGGCCATTGATGATGCCAAGGCCGAGTATGCAAGGGGTGCATACACCAATGTGAGACGGTCACATGTGAAGGATGGCATTGGGTACAAGCAAGGTGACAAGCACAATGCAAGAATCAACAAGAACGGCACGGAATTCATCAAGTTCACCAAGGAGAGTGGACACCAAAGGGAGCAAGTCAAGACGGAGAAGCAAATCAAGAACACTAACAAATCTTCTCTCATTTATGATTTGCGTACTAATGTGCCTAACCCCTCTTGTGCTCTCTTTATTGATTTCGATGCAACCTATGTGCTAATGAAGAACAAGCATGGCCGTGTCTATGCAAAATATGTTGGGCCACGCAACAAGACTCACAAATCTTGTGTGTGGGTGCCCAAGGCACTTGTTACTAATGTGAGAGGACCCAAACAAATTTGGGTACCTAAAAACAAAGCATAAATTGTTTTGTAGGAATACTCCTCCGGTGGCTCATCATGGGTGGTGGACAGTGGATGCACCAATCATATGACCGGAGACAAGAAAATGTTCGAGTCATTCGAGCCAAGCAAAGAAAGAAATGAATATATCACCTTTGGAGACAACGGAAAAGGCTATGTGTTGGGATATGGTAACATTACTTTAACTTTTCCGCATTCACTTTCAAAGGTTATGCTTGTGGATAACGTTGACTTCAATTTGTTGTCTATCTCACAACTTTGTGGAATGGGCTACAATTGCTTGTTCAACGACAAGGGTGTGATTGTCTCAAGGAGAAGTGATGGCTCGATTGCTTTTGAGGGTGTGCTCAAAGGGAAGCTTTATGTTGTGGATTTTACCGCGGATAAAGCAAAACTTGACACATGCTTAGTTGCAAAGTCCGACATGGGATGGTTGTGGCATAGACGACTAGCCCATGTCGGTATGAGAAATCTTCACAAACTCCAAAAGGGCGGTCATATCCTTGGACTAACGGATGTTTGCTTTGAGAAAAATAAAATTTGTAGTGCATGTCAAGCCGAAAAACAAGTTGGAGCACCGCACCCATCCAAGAACATAGTGACAACGACAAGACCGTTGGAGATGCTACACATGGACCTCTTCGGTCCCATTGCCTACATAAGCATTGGCGGTAACAAATATGGACTTGTTATTGTTGATGACTATTCTCGCTTCACGTGGGTGTTCTTTTTGTGTGATAAAGGTGAAGTGAAGGATGTACTCAAGACATTCTTGAAAAGAGCACAAAATGAATTTGAAGTGAAGATTAAGGCCATAAGAAGCGACAATGGTACCGAATTCAAGAACACTCGAGTTGAAGAGTACCTTGATGAGGAGGGCATCAAGCATGAGTTTTCGGCACCCTGCACACCTCAACAAAATGGGGTGGCCGAAAGAAAGAACCGCACTCTCATAGAGATGGCAAGAACCATGCTTGATGAATACAAGACCTCCGACCGTTTTTGGGCCGAAGCAATCAACACCGCATGTCATGCCTCAAACCGGTTGTACCTCCATCGACTCTTGAGGAAAACACCATACGAGCTACTAACCGGTAAAAAGCCTAACATCTCGTATTTTCAAGTTTTTGGGAGCAAATGCTTCATGCTCAACAAGAAACCCAAGACTTCAAAGTTCTCCCCTAAAGTTGATGAAGGTTTCTTACTTGGGTATGGTTCAAATTGTCACGCCTATCGTGTCTTTAACAAAACCACCGGTTGTGTTGAAGTTTCACGTGACGTGACGTTTGACGAATCTAACGGCTCTCAAGGGGAGCAAGTTGTTATTAACAATGCAGATGTTGAGGCTCCTAGGCAAGCAATCAAGAGAATGGCACTTGGTGATGTGAGACCGCGAGAACCGCAAAATGATCAAGATCAACCACCTCCCTCAATTCAAGACCAACCATGCACAAATCATGATCAAGTTGATCAAGATCAAGAAGTTGGCAATGAAGATCATTCTCAAGCACAAGACGATGAACCCACATCGCATGATCAAGAGGTTGAACAAGACGGCGGCCAAACAAGCTCACATCCACCATACCCAAGAGTGCACCAAAGTGTGCAACGTGATCACCCCGTGGAACAAATTCTTGGTGACATAGAAAAAGGGGTAATCACTCGTTCTCGTGTTTGCAATTTTTGTGAACATTACTCTTTTGTCTCTTCTTTGGAGACATTTTGAGTAGAAGAAGCACTCGAGGACTCGGATTGGGTGATGGACATGCAAGAAGAATTGAACAACTTCACAAGAAATGAAGTTTGGACATTAGAAGAAAGACCAAGAGGCAAGAATATTGTGGGCACCAAGTGGGTGTTCCGCAATAAGCAAAATGAAGACGACATTGTAACAAGGAACAAAGCAAGATTGGTGGCAAAAGGATATTCACAAGTAGAAGGATTGGATTTTGATGAAACCTATGCCCCGTGGCTAGGCTTGAATCAATAAGAATACTACTTGCCTTTGCCACTCATCACAACTTCAAGTTGTATCAAATGGACGTGAAGAGAGCATTCCTAAACGGGCCAATCAAAGAAGAAGTGTACGTGGAGCAACCACCGGGCTTTGAAGACCCCAAGAATCCTAACCACGTGTACAAACTCCATAAGGCGCTCTATGGGCTTAAGCAAGCACCAAGAGCATGGTATGTGTCGGTGTAGGGGGATTGGGGGTCCCCTAACCGCGCGTGGGCCGCTTTCGGCCCACGAGACGAAGACGGCGGTTACGGGATGAGGGAGTCCACGAAGCCCGCAAAGGCTGGAGGAGTGGGAGCGTCGGGGGTAGGAAGCTTCCCGGTAGCTTCCTCCGGCGCCCCAACCACCCGGAGTTAATGCGGCACTCAAGTGCTCGCGGTAACGGCCGCAGCCCGACGGGACGTGCGCGCGCCTTCCCCATGCGCCGCATCTCGGGAAGCCACGATGCTACGAGCGCCGGGAGGACTCGGAACCAATAGGAGAGAAGATGCTTGGAGTCCAAATCCAGCAAAGAAGATTGTAACGGATTCCGTCGGGATCCGGTCGGGATATCCCAAGGAAGGACCGGACCTCCACGGGGCGTCCGGGTACTTGTACGATACCCCTCTCCTCACTCTATAAAAGGAGGGGGTGCCCTCTTGTAAAAAATAGATAACGATCAATACACACAAGCGGGACGTAGGGTATTACGCATCTCTTGCAGCCCGAACCCGGGTAAATCCTCTGCGTTCTTCGTTTGTTCAATCTTCGACACTAGCAAGTGTAGATCCGTCCTTCCCCGATCCTATCCGAAGGGAGCCTTGACAGGCCCCCATTTGGAGGTGTGCTCATACACCAACATTTGGCGCGCCAGGAAGGGGAAGGCGTAGATCTTGCCTTGCTCCGCAGGACTCCGACACGATCATGCGAGAGATCCACGGACACGCCGCAAACGGCGGACGGCGTCTCCGGTCGAGGCGTCTACGGGCGTCGTCGCCGCAACCGTCGCCGCGCGGGTCGCTCCTGGCATGGCGACCGCCTCGGCACCCCGGCGGCCGGCATCCGAACGCGCCACCGCACGTCGCCTCTTCCCGGAGGGAGAAGGTGACGACCCCCTAACCGCTGTGAAGACTATGCGTAACAACCCGCCGGCAGGTGCCGGCGGGGGGGGAGCAAGCGAGGGACCGGCTCACGGGAGTGGGCCGGCTCCTAGATACGGCGGAGGCCGGGCGCCGAGCGGGACCGTCTCGCCGGCCGCCGCCGCCGCCGACCAACGACAACCGCAACGCCAAGCGGGCGAAGGTCACGCGCCCGCCGGCAGCTTCGCTCTCCGTCCACTCTCCGCGGGTGCGGGGCGCCGCGACCTGCGCAACGACCTCAACGGACGCCGCCGCGACGGGGAGGATGCGCGCGTTAGCATCGAGCGCTCGCGCGAGCGTGAGCGCGAACGCGAGCGCACCCTCGCCCGCGACGACGCCGGCGCGGACGCAGAGTCATCTCCCGAGCGCCACTCCAAGCGCAAGAGAAAGGAGCTCGACCCCTCCTTCCTCGGGGGCTGCGCAGCCCTCTCGACGCGCCGCGCGCGGGTCACCCGGCCCGGCAAGTTCCGCACGGATCTCCCCGAGAGGTATGACGGCACCGCTCCCCACGACGAATTCCTGCAGATATACTCCACCGCCGTCAAGGCGGCTGGCGGTACGTGAAGACATCATGGCCAACTACTTCCACTTCGCCCTCAAGGACTCGGCCCGGTCATGGTTCATGAACCCGGCGCCGGAGTCCATTAACTCGTGGCGCGGCTTGTGCCGGAGTTCATGGCTAACTTCCAGGGGACGTCGAAGCGTCCGGAAGCCGGATCGACCTGGACCGCATCGTCTAGAAGCCGGGCCGGACGTTGCGTGCCTTCATGCAGCGCTTCGGTCAAGTCCGCAACACCATCCCGCGCGTCGACCCTGCCGGGTAGTCTCCGCCTTCGCCACGGCGTGCGAGACAAGGACATCATGGGCGAGCCGGGCGTGCACCGGCCGGAGACGGTCACGGACCTCTTCCGCCGGCCGACGAGTGCGCCCGCCGCCAAGAAGCCCGGGCGTGGCATGACCCTCCGGCAAAGTCCAACCCGGCGTCGCCTCTCCCAAGCCCGAGGGCGCCCTCTCCAAGAACCGGAAGAAGAACCTTGCGCGCAAGCGTAGGGCGGAAGAAATAGCCGCGACCGGGGGCCGTCCACCGGGGGAGCGCGGCGGCCACCCCCGCGGGTACCGGCAAGTCGCCGGCTAAGACCCCGGAGGCGTTTGCGTGCTATTTCCACCGTACCAACGACCACGACCGGTCGCAGTGCCGCTACATCCAAGCGAGCATTAAGCGGCGCGACGAGCGGCGGGCGGCCGAGAAGGCCGAGAAGGAGAAGGAGAGGGAGAAGGAAGAAGTCGAGGCGTACCGGAGCGTGCACGACTCCATCGCCGTCATCATCGGAGGCTCTTCCAGCTTCGCATCCAAGGGCGAGGCCAAGCGCTTCCGCCGGAAGTACTCGCGATTACCGAGGGTAAAACCTCGGCTCCTCCGTTGAAGTGGGCGGACGTACCCATCACCTTCGACAAGAGCGACATGGTGGGCCCCGACAACACCAAGGGGAAGATCCCTTTGGTTGTGACGCCCACCATCCGCAACAAGAAAGTGGGGCGCACCCTCATCGACGGAGGCCCGAGCCTCAACCTCATCACCCCGAAGGTCTTCGACTTCTTGCGGGGACGCGCGCCGAGCCGCAACCCTCCCGTCCCTTCTCCGGCGTGCTCCCGGGTAGCTCTCGCCCTCCGGGCAGGATCGAGCTCCCGGTTACCTTCGGCAACCGAAGCAACTTCCGCACGGAGAAACTCCTCTTCTATGTAGCCGACATCGACCTCCCCTACAATGCCATCCTTGGGAGACCGGGCATAAACCAGTTCATGGCCATCCCGCATCACGCGTTCCTCACGCCGAAAATGCCGGGTCCCAAGGGTGTCATCGTGGAGAGGGCGGACGCCGTCAAGGCGGTGGCGTGCCTCGAGGACATCTTAGCGGCGGAAATGGCGGCCGACGAGAGCTCCCACGGGAAGAGGGCGCGTAGCGCCTCGGAGAGCCTGCGGCGCCTTCCGACTCCAAGCGGCCGAAGCTCTCGGCTCCGGGGAGGTGTCCACCAAGAAGATTGCACTTGGGGGCTCGGAGGACAAGACCACCACCATCGGTGGCGACCTCGACCCGAAATAGGAACTCGCGCTCATCACCGTCCTCCGAGCGAACAGCGATGTGTTTGCCTCGCACCCTTCGGACATGCCGGGCATACCAAGGGAGGTGATTGAGCACCAACTCAAGGTCGACCCTACCGCGAGACCCGTGAAGCAGCGGGCGAGGCGCCAAGCCCCGAGCGTGAAGAGTTCATCGTAGCTGAAATCAAGAGGCTCCCGGAAGCCGGATTCATCGGGGAGGTCACGCATCCCACATGGCCGGCCAACCCCGTGGTCGTGCCCAAGAACAACGGCAAGATGCGGATGTGCGTGGACTACACGGATCCGAACAAGGCATGCCCGAAGGACCCGTTCCCGCTACCCCGCATAGATTCTCGTAGTAGATTCTACCGCAGGCTGCGACCTGCTTTGCATGTTGGATGCATACTCCGGGTACCACCAAATCCGTATGGCTAAGGAGGACGAGGAGAAGACCGCTTTCATCACTCCTGCAGGGAGCTTTTGCTACGTGAGCATGCCCTTTGGTCCGAAAAATGCAGGCCCCACGTTCCAACGAGCCATGCGGCTCACCCTAGAGTCGCAGATCGGGAGGAATGTGGAGGCGCCTCGTGATTCACGACGAACCAGCAAGCGTCGGCGCCTCGATGGCGCGGAGGCGGCGGCCCCGACCGACTCGGGGCTCCGGCGCCGGTCGGCTCGCAACTCCCGGACCGGCCGGGGCCGTGGCCTCCGCCCACGGCAGGGCTTGCGACACAACCACCCCGGCCTCTCCGGGTGGGCCACTCGGCGGACAAGCACGGCGCAACCGGCGCCTCAACTCCCACAGGCGTCGTGGCTCTCGGGCTTCACCCGGGGCTCCGGCTCCGACCTCGTCGCTGCGTTTGGGTGAAGCCGAGGCCACGGACGGAGAAGCTGCCACGGGCGCGTCGATCCCACCCCACCCGGGGCTCCGGCTCCGACCACGCTCCACGACATGGGTGGAGTGCGATCCGCCCGACTACCTCCGGCGTCGGCGCCACGGCGTTCCCACTTCGCTCGGGGATCCGGCTCCGACCACCGTCGACGGGACAACCGAAGCGGAAGCCGTGGCCAATCCAGCAGAAGGGGACGAGGCGTGCCCGCCCCACCCGGGGCTCCAGCCCCAACGACCACGACGAACAAGGACGAGACAGGATCCGCTCCGCCGGAATCGGAACCCCGCACGCGGCTCATCCAACGGCCGGTCTACTTCATCGGCGAAGTCCTACGGGACGCGAAGACCCGGTACCCGCAGTACCGGAAGATGCTCTACGCGGGGCTTATCGCATCCCGCAAACTGCGACACTACTTCCAAGGCCATCCCATCCGGGTGTCGACGACAAGCACCGCCGGAGACCATACTCGACAACGGGGAAGCAACCGGACGGGTGGCAAAGTGGGCCGTGGAGCCGGGAGAGTTCGACTTGACCTTCCTCGACACGCACATCATCAAGAGCCGGGCTCTAGCCGAGTTCGTGGCTGAGTGGACACCCACCCCCGAGGTTGAGCGCGAAGAATTGAGTACCCGGGTGCAGCAGCATGACACGCCCGGAGACCACCGGACGATGTTCTTCGACGGCTCCCTCACACTCAACGGCGCAGAGGCGGGAGTGCTCCTGCTGTCACCAACCGGCGACGAACTGCGCTACGCAGTCCAACCGCACTTCGGATGCACCAACAACATGGCGGAGTATGAGGCACTCTTGGCGGGGTTGCGAATCGGCTGCGGACCTAGGCGTCGGGCGCCTCTTGGCCAAGGGAGATTCGCAGCTCGTCGTCAACCAAGTCTCCAAGGAATACCGAGTGCAACGACCCGCGGATGGCCGCGTACCTCGCAGCGGTCGGGCGGATGGAGAAGAAATTCGACGGCCTCGAGGTGCTTCACGTACCGAGGGGCGACAACCACATTGCCGACGAACCGTCCCGGGTGGCTTCCACTCGAGCTCCGATCCCACCCGGGACGTTCATGGAGATCCCGACATCCCCTTCGGCCTCGACGCCGACCGAGCTCCGGACAGCAACAACAAAGCACAAGCGCACCCGCAGGATCTGCAGGCACACGCAGAATAGCGAAGAAGCGCTTGCCACCGAGCCGCAGGACGCCCGCTGGATGAGCGACATCATCGGGTACCTGCGCGACGACATCCTTCCGGAGGACGACACGGACGCGGAACGCCTAGCCCGCCAAGCCAAGCGATATGCCATCGTCGACGGCAAATTGTACAAGCGCGGAGCAAGCGGCATTCTGCCGAAGTGTGTGACAACGGAAGAAGGCAACGACATACTCGTTGAGATCCATGAGGGCGAGTGTGGGAGCCACCATGCCCCCGCACGCCGGTCGGGAAAGCTTTTCGACAAGGCTACTATCGGCCGACGGCCCTCGAGGACGCCACCAGGCTGGTGCGACAATGCAAGGCATGCCGGTTCCACGCCAAGCAAACGCACCTGCCCGCTCAAGCCCTTAAAACAATTCCATTATCCCGGCCGTTCGCGGTTTGGGGTTTGGACATCGTGGGGCCATTTCCGATCGCTCCGGGTGGATACAAGTGGCCGTACGTGGCCATCGACAAGTTCACGAAATGGGTGGAGGCCGAAGCGGTGACGAAGATAGATCGGAACTCGGCCGTCAAATTCATGAAGAACATAACGGCAAGGTTCGGGGTGCCGCAGCGGATCATCACGGACAACGGGACATAATTCACGAGCCATGCGTTCGCAGCGTATTGTGACACCCACGGCACCCGGATATGCTTCGCCTCAAGGGCCCACCCGCAAAGCAACGGCCAAGTCGAACGCGCCAACGGAGAAATCCTCAAGGGTCCGAAGACAAGATCCTTTGACCCGTTGAAAAAGAAGGGCGCAAAGTGGGTAACGGAGGTCCAACCCGTGCTTTGGTCCCTCCGCACTACGACGAGTCGAGCCACGGGCGAAACGCCTTTCTTCCTCGTGTACGGCGCGGAGGCGGTGCTACCAACGGAGACCTTGTTCAACAGCCCCCGAGTCGCCGCGTTTGACGAAGCCGACCAAGACACCCGGCGGCAGGACGACATCGACCTCCTCGAAGAGGCAAGACGGCGGGTACTGCTGCGCAACGCGAGGTATCTCCGGGGCTTGCGCCGCTACCACCGGCGACGTGTACGCCCACGGGAGTTACAAGCGAGAGATCTCGTCCTCCGGCGGGCTCGGACGCGCGAAGGCAAGGACAAACTAACCCCCATGTGGGAAGGGCCCTTCGTCGTCACCGCCATCACACGCCCGGGCTCGGTTCGCTCGGAGTCGGAGGACGGATACCCGGAACCGAGCGCCCGGAACATTGAGCATCTCAAGAAATTCTATCCTTAGAATGTTCTCGTATCCAATGGTCCCGGATAGTACCCGAAGCCGCATCGCCACGTCCGCGACGCCAAGGCTCTTGTACTAACGACTTAATGTATTGAACAACGCTTTGTCGCTCCTTTTCCTACTTCACGCGGGGTTGACGTTTGAATTTGTTCGAGTCCTTGAATTTCTCCGACGGGTAAGAAAAACCTATGACTAAGGCGGAAGCCGGAAGCCGCTCACGCTCGGTTAAGGCACGGGTGGCGAAGTCTCGCTCTAGCGTAATGACAAAGCACCGAGGGCCTAAAACTAAGCGACGCACGGCAACGATCGCACTCAACGGAAGGAAAACAGAGGAATTAAGCAATTCATTAACACTTTGAAATTTAAATATAACTTCGTCTTGCACGTAGAAAACAGGTTTAAAATAAAGGCACAGGCGCCAAAAAGCCACTCGCAGGTGGAGGAAACGGGCACTTAGCCCCGCTTGAAGCTTTCGGCGAAGGCATGAGCAACGGCGCGAGCCTGCGCCTTAGCCACGGCGTGCTCACCCGCGGGAATCTCGCCATTCACTACGGCCGGGAGTGGGAACCCGGGCACCGGCACCGGGCGTTCGTCGGCACCTCCTCCGGGGCCGCGGCTATGGTTTGCCGCCCCTCCTCCTCCATGAGTGCCTCCAACCGGGTCCTCGGATTGTGCAGCGCGTCGACCACCCCCGCATGGCGAATGTGTACCCGGCCGCGCTGCGCCCGATGGGTTCGGGAAGCCGGGCTAGGCCCGGCTCGAACAGCGCCGAGGAGATCGCCTTGTGCACGTCGGCGGCGATTTTAGCCTCCGCCGCGCCGCGGAAACCAGCTCGTCACTCGCTCGCTCGGCTCGACGCGCCGAACCTCGGAGTCTCCGAGCCGACTCCGCGCCTCTTCGAGCTGCGCCTTGAGGTCGTCGCCACCGGATGCGGCGAGGCGCCACGACCGGATTTCTTCACCCGGGCCTCCAGCTGCTCGACGCGACGGCGGTAGTCGTCCCGGCTCTTCTCCACCGCCTTGAGCTCCGGATCGAAGGTTTTCCGGGCCTCCGCGAGCGTCTCCTGGCGCACGCGGCTGCGCCATCTCCCCGGCGATGCCGCGGATGTGCTGCTCGCTCTCGGCAAGGCGGGCAATCTCCGTCTCCGGGGCCTCCTCTCGAACGGCGACCTCGTTTTCACGGCCGGACCTGTTCGTCCGGGTGGCGAGGGCGTCCTCGCGGTGCTTCGGCTCCGCCTCCCGGGAGCCCACGGAATCGCGGAGGCGACGGAGCTCCACCTCCGCCGCTGCGGTGGCCTCGCTCCCGGGCACTCGGCTGGTGCTCCCGATCGACCGGTGCCGCCTCCCGAAGAGCAAGCTCGTCCGCTCGCCTCTTCGGCTCGGCCTCCCGAGCCACCGCGGCCGTCTCGCGCGCGTCAAGGCGTCCTCGCGGATCGCCACGGCGGCGCCGGCCTCCTCCGGCTGCGCGTCGCGGAGATCGGCGGCCCGTTCTCGGGCCAAGACGCTGCGAAGGCGCCCGATGCTCTCCTCCTCGCGGTTGATGGCGGCGCGAAGCTTCGCCTCCGCGTCCCGCGGCTTCTCGCCGGCCCCCTCGGCGATGGCGGCGGCGGTGTCCAGCTCATGCTCGGACTTCCTCCATGCGTTGCTCGGTGCTCGCTGCCGGGCCGGCTTCATCGCCGTCTCCGGGGCCTTCCGGGCGTCCGCCATCTCCGCTTCACACCGGGCCACCGCGATCTCGCGGTCCTCCGAGGACGCGTCCGTCTCCTCCATGGCCGCCTTCACGGCAGCAAGGGACCAAGCAACCTCCTCAAGAACATCGCCGATTCGAGGGCGGGCGGAGCCACCCGAGCGACTCATCGGCGACGCGCTCCGGCCGCGTCTAGCGCGCCGACGACCCCTTCCGGCGGCGGCGGTCGACGAGGTGTCTCCACCGGCCACCGTTCCCGGCTCCGACCCGGCGCGTGGAGGGGAATCGTTCCCCTCCGAGCACTATAGGAGTGGCGGCGCTAGCACCCGGCCGGGGAGTGGAAGCCCGGGCGGGCGTCCGGAGGCGCCAATCGAGAAAGCGGCCGCCCGGCCGCCGGCGTATCCAGCACGTCGCCCACCGGAGGAGTTGACGGCCGGACGAGGTCCTCGCCGACGGAGGCACCCGCGGCCTCCTCCTCGGAGTCACCCGCGGCCTCCCCTCGCGGGCACCCGCAGCCTCCTCCTCGGGGGCACCCGCAACCTCCTCTTCGGGAGCGGCGATCTCCTCCTCTCGGAGTACCCGCGACCCCCTCCTCGGGGGCACCCGCAACCGCCTCCGCGTCGGCCTCAACGGCGATAGAGCCGGCCTCCGGACTCGGCGCGAGGCGCCGGAGACCTTGGGGTTCGGAGGGACCAAGTCCGGGTCCGGCTCGATCCGGACGCTTCTACAATCAAAGCGAATCAACGCATGTTCGCAGTCGTTGGCGAGCAGTGGCAGCAACCACGACTCGCGCGGACCCGGCTCACGACTTGAGCAAAACAAGGAAAGAAGCATCATACCCGTCGCGAGTCCACCCGGTCGCTTGCACCGGCGCAGCCGCAGGGGGCTTCTCTCGCGAGCAGCCCTGTCACCGGTGCCGGCGAAGCTAGCCGGGCCCGCTTCCGTGGAAAGCACGCGGACCCGGAGGAGTCGGAGGAGGGCGGCGACGGAGATCTCTTCCCCTTGCCCTTGTCGCGCGTGCCCGGGCTGGCCTTGCGGCATCGGGATCGGCACCCGGAGCTCCGGAAGCGCCCCCGGGCGGCCGCCACACCCGGGTTAGAGGGAGGCGTGGCCCGGGCACCCGGACGCCGGGAGTAGGGGCCGGAGCCGTGTCGAGGAACCCGAGCGGCCCCGGCCGGGGCATGGTGTCAAGGACGGCGCGCCGGTTCGCCAAGTGGCGAGAGGCCCGGCACCCTCCGGTACGTGAAGGAGGCAGGCCACTTCTTCCCGGTCGGCGTGGAGTAGGCGAACTTCTTCGAGGCAGCGGGTAGATCCGAGCCCGCCCCCGTGCGAGTGCGGCCGGCGAAATTGAAGTCCCGGTACAGCCACGACGGGTGCGACCTCGGCGGAGCGGCGCGATGTTGCACTAGAGGAAGTTGTGCACCACCCCGTGCGAGGTCAAGCCGGCCGCGGCGAGCGCCACGATCCGGTCAACCACGGGCATCATGCCATCGGGGAGGCTGGGCATAGAGTCCCGGATGGTGAAGTGTCGAGCCGGCCCGGCGGGACACGGAGGCGGCGGAAGTCCTTCTCGTACGGGACCACGAACCGGGCCCTCTTCCATCCCTCCACCTTGTTGTTGGGCGAATACTCAATGTACCCACTCCCGGTCCGGACGGTTAACCGCACGCACCCGATCACCTCTGCGGCGTTGGTGAGCGTCGCCTTGAAGTAGCGCCGAAAAATGGGGAAGCATGGCTGCACCCCCACGAATGCCTCGCACAAATGGGCGAACACCGCCGCCGCCGCGACCGCGTTCGGCGTGAGGTGCGCCATCCGAATCCCGTACGCTCGGAGCACCTCCATGAAGAAGTCGGAGAAGGCGGGAGGAACGGCGCCGGCCACGACGAAGGACAAGAAGTGGAGGATCTCCGGTCCCCTGGCCGACGGCGGCAGAGGTCCCCCGATGCGGACGCCCTTGTCGCCATCCGCCGGAAGGAACGGCGAGAGCTGCTTCATCTCGACCCGGGGTCGAGCAACCGCGCCGGGGCGGCGCATCGGTCGACGGCGAACGCGTGCGCGAACCGCCGCGGCGGGGGACTTCCCACGGGCCATCCCAGCGAGCGAGGAGCGGCGGCGGCGAGCGGCGGCGCGGATCGGCGGAGAAGAAGGCGAGCAGGAGCACGTAAGCGAGAGAGAAGTTGAGGAGGCGAGGAGGCGAAAGGCGAAGTGGGAGACGTGCCCGGGCAACCGGCCGTCTCGGCACTTAAGCGCAGGTTCCGGGCGGGCCCACCACTCGCGAACCGAAGCGACGTGCCGTCTCGGAGCGGTCATCCCTCGGCAGCCCAAGCGGCACCATTCCTCGAGAACCGCGCCTCGAAGTAACCCAAACGGCGCCGGGCGCCGACGGTGGCCCCAATCCCTCGCTCCGGCCCCGCGGGTCGCTGATCGGCGCCGGGGCTCCTGTCGGTGTAGGGGGATTGGGGTCCCCCTAACCGCGCGTGAGCCGCTTTCGGCCCACGGACGAAGACAGCGGTTGCGGGATGAGGGAGTCCACGAAGTCCACGAAGCCCACGAAGCCCGCGAAAGCCGGAGGAGTGGGAGCGTCGGGGGTATGAGGCTTCCCGGTAGCTTCCTCCGGCGCCCCAACCACCCGGAGTTAATGCGGCACTCAAGTGCTCGCGGTAACGGTCGCAGCCCGATGGGACGTGCGCGCGCCTTCCCCATGCGCCGCATCTCGGGAAGCTACGATGCTACGGCGCCAGGAGGACTCGGAACCAATAGGAGAGAAGATGCTTAGAGTCCAAATCCAGCAAAGAAGATTGTAACGGATTCCGTCAGGATCCGGTCGGGATATCCCAAGGAAGGACCGGACCCCCACAGGGCGTCCGGGTACCCCTCCGGTACTTGTACAGTACCCCTCACCTCACTCTATAATAGGAGGGGGTGCCCTCTTGTAAAAGATAGATAACGATCAATACACACAAGCAGGACGTAGGGTATTACGCATCTCTTGCGGCCCGAACCCGGGTAAATCCTCTGCGTTCTTCGTTTGTTCAATCTTCGAGCACTAGCAAGTGTAGATCCGTCCTTCCCCGATCCTATCCGAAGGGAGCCTTGACAGGCCCCCATTTGGAGGTGTGCTCACACACCGACAGTATGAATGCCTTAGGGATTTTCTTTTGAAAAAGGGTTTTGAAATGGGCAAGGCCGATGCAACCCTCTTCACTAAACGTTTTGATCATGATATATTTGTGTGCCAAATTTATGTCGATGACATAATATTTGGTTCTACTAATCAAATGTTTTGTGATGATTTTAGCAATATAATGACAAAGAGGTTCGAGATGTCTATGATGGGAGAGTTGACATTCTTTCTAGGATTTCAAGTCAAGCAACTCAAGGAGGGAACCTTCCTATGTCAAGCCAAGTACACTCAAGATATATTGAAGAAGTTTGACATGGACAAGGCAAAGCCCGCCAAGACGCCCATGGCTACAAACGGCCATCTCGACCTCACCAAGAAAGACAAACCGGTTGATCAAAAGGTTTTTCGCTCTATGATCGGCTCTTTGCTTTATCTTTGTGCATCTAGGCCCGATATCATGCTTAGTGTGTGTATGTGTGCACGTTTTCAAGCCGCTCCTATGGAGTGCCACATGGTGGCCGTTAAAAGAATCTTGAGATATTTAGTGCACACACCCAACCTAGGGCTTTGGTACCCCAAGGGTTCAAAGTTCAACCTTATAGGCTATTCCGATGCGGATTATGCCGGGGACAAAGTGGATAGGAAGAGTACATCCGGGACTTGTCAATTCTTGGGTAGGTCCCTAGTGTCATGGTCATCCAAGAAACAAAATTCCGTTGCCCTATCCACGGCCGAAGCGGAGTATGTTGCAGCCGGTAGTTGTTGTGCACATCTATTATGGATGCGACAAACTCTAAGGGACTATGGTTACAAGTTGAACCGTATTCCACTCCTATGTGACAATGAGAGTGCCATAAAGCTAGCATATAACCCCGTTGAGCACTCGCGCACAAAGCATATAGATATTCGACATCACTTCTTGAGAGATCATTCTATCAAAAGGGATATTGAAGTGAGTCATGTGCGAACCGATGAACAATTGGCCGATATTTTCACCAAGCCACTAGATAAAAGCCGCTTTTGCTACTTAAGAAGTGAGCTGAATATCCTCGATTCTAGCAATGTGGCTTGAAGACATGTACGTTTGTTGTGATGTAGTGCAATTGTCTTTGAAAACAAAATTCTTCGAAAAATCTCATATATATTTTGATTCTCAAAACATTTGGTTCTTGATCCTTAGATCATGTGGATATGGATGTGATTATTGTTGAAGTGATTATTTGTGGCTAATCACATTCATTGAAACCTTTTAAAAATTATTACATGCTCACAAGTATGTTCGAGTGTTTAGAGAGGAAGAGAGAAGCTCCAACTCGATTCTATTTCTTTATGAGCCAAAATCACTCGTACTAGGACAAAATCCGGTGGCTCCGGATAATGTCCGAAATTCCTTAGTACAGGACAAAATCCGGTGGAGCCGGATAATGTCCGATATTTCATAGGACCGGACATTGTCCGGTGCCCGTCGGACAATGTCCGATGGGTCGATTTTTCACCTATATCCGGGAAACTTACCCCTTCGTTTTCATCCACCCCATTTGCCACCTCCACTTCTCTCTCCTCCCAAACCGGCGAACCAAGGAACCCCTCCGGCGATCTCCCTCCTCCTCCGATCAAAAGGGAAAGTTTTGGAGGAAAAGGTCTTCATTCATCGGACAAACTCCGATTCCTCTCAAATCCTCAAGGTTTTTACCTCTCCCCTCTCTCTCTATCACCTAGGGTTAGGGTTGACTTTTGCAATGTGATAAGTTCCCTAGTTTTCTTTCGATTCTAGTTGGTGAAGAATGTTCCTAGGATGCTATAGATGCTTTGTATGCAGTATGGCTAGGAGTTATCGGTAGATCTATGCGTATGAGAAGAAGTTGTGAAAAATCCTATGTGTACCGGACAATATCCGACGCTCGTCGGACAATATCCGGTGCTCGGATATTATCCAAGCATGGACCGGACATTGTCCGATGGACACAGAGTTTTTCACATCCTCTTCTCAAACTCAAAGATACTATTGACTTTCTTCACAACTCTTCCCGTTATCCATCCATTGACTCTTGAATCCATCATTTGACAGGATGGGTCGCTCTCGTGCCGAGAAAAGGTCCAAGTATGCCAATGATGATGAGGGAAGTGCTAGAAAGAAAAGGAAGCCCCGCAAGGTTGCCTTGAACATTGTTGACCCCGTGGAACCCGAGGAACCTATCGAGATTGATCGCATGCTTAGAGACGTCATCTATGATGACAATGTGGAGAGGGAGCCGGTGAACTATCCGAAGGCCAGCTCGGAGGACATAAGGGTGGCAAGGGAGACAAACCGGTATGATCTCCCTAGAGATTCAGCGGATCCTCGGTTTTGGTCTCACTTCCAAGCCGATTGGTACATGAGTGCTTATCGGAATAAGAAGAATCCAATTGTGGTTGTTCAAGTATGTTGATTGGCAGTACATGAGCTCCAGGAGAAACCCGGTCTTTGATGAAATCATAGAGGCATTTGAATACCATGGGATCAAGGATCTAGCAGGCTTTGCTCATAACCTGGAATGATGAAATCATATGTCGGCTTTACGCCACAGTTTACTTTGATGAAGAGAGGAGCAGACTTGTGTGGATGACGAGACGGAGCAAGGTACCACTCGCTCCCTTGTGAAGTTTGCAACACTACTAGGGTTGAAAGATTCATATGATGAGGAGTATCGCATCCACTCTCACAATGCTCTTGATCCATCACCGATGGAGCATATGTATGTGGACCCCTCCACCGTCAAGCTAGGATATACAAGTGGGTTGAAGCCCCTCTACAATGTGCTTCATAGAATTCTAAGGATAACCATAGCTCCAAGAGGAGGCAATGCCGATCATATTCCCGCTTATGAGAGGGATTTGCTAAACATCATCGGCAGTCTTGACAAGTTCAATCCTTTTGATTTCATCTACTCGGAGATATGGCATGCTTCCATCACTCCCGCTAGGAGCTGTCTCGTATGCTCCATTTATCATGTTCATGATTGAAAAGGTGACCAAGAAGCGGTTTGTGAAGAAGAGTGTGCACTCAAGTCCGAGACCCAATGCTCCTACCATTGTGGCACCTCCTCCTCCTCCAGCTCAGCCCTAGTGCTCCCTCCTCACCGGATGAAGTTCAATCTCATCCTACTCATGCTCCTTCTCGTGCTCCATCTCGGAGAGCTCGTGGTCATACAGCTGCCAAGAAGAAGAAGAGTGTGATGTTCAAAATGCTCAAGGGACTCTTCTCCATTTGCAAGAGGATTGATGTCCGCTTGGACAACATTGAGAAGAGGCGAGAATGTGCTCGAGTGAGCGACGGAAGATCATGTTTGACCATCTCCCTGCCGAGACTCCTCGAGTTCCATCTCCCGAGCTGCAGCGTGTTCCCTCACCGGTTGAGTATCCTTGGGACACCTTCACTCCGGATGAGTCCCAGTACTTTGGCTTCTTTCCATCTTCAGCTTTTCCTTCGGATGCTCGCGGGCCCTAGCCTTACCATTCCTCCTTTTGAGCCTGCACCCGCTCCCTCAGCAGCTGCTATAGCTAAGGATGAAGATGAAGAGGAAGATGATGATGATGAGGAGGAGACCGATGAAGAAGAGATTCGGAGAGGCTGCCACCCGTTCTCCCCGCAATACTCGTCGATTCCCGCCAAGGAAAAAGGGAAGGATCTAGCTGCTACAGCGGGTGATGAGGACGACGACGACGAGGACGATGACGATGATGATGAGTGGGACAGCGAGTGAGCTGCTTGCTACTACCCTTTTTTGGTGTCTTGATGCCAAAGGGGAGAAGTAGAAGTAGCCTTAGAGCAAGCAAGTTACAGACATTGGATGCTCATGTATCTTTTTTATGTCGTGAACTTGTGAGCATAGTTTCAAACTATTGTAATGGTGTGCTTTGAATTTGTGGTTGTTGTTGACGGTCCTTATGGTCCAATTTTACCGTCAACATGTTGCATCTTTTTGAATCAAACACCATCACCAAGAATAGACATAGGGATTATTTCTAACAAATTCCACTAGTCTTGGTGAAATTATGAATGCAGGTGCAATTCATATGAAAACAAGGGAAAACATGCACGAAACATGGACTTTGCAATCAACGGATTTTCCCTGGACTAAAGAATATAGTCCAAAAGCCCAAAACCACAAAACAGAGCCTCAACATCAAACCAAGCAAGTGGATTGGGCCAGTACACAGCCAGAGGAAGGCACCGAGAGAAGAATCAAGCCCGGGGAGTCCGGGCCGGTTCGGCCGAACCACCCTAGTGGGTTCGGCCGAGCCGACAGTGGGCCCCCCGGCCCATCTTTCTCTCGGCGGTTTGTCACCGACGTCCGGAGGTCGGTTCCACCTGCAATTAATGCCACCGACGTCCGGAACCGCCTCCAAGTTGCCGACCTTCCAAGGCTATAAATAAAGGGCTACACCCCCTCTCTCAACACACCACCAACATCAAGATACAAGACAAAACTCTCATCCTTAGGCCAAGGGCCTCTTGTATTTTAGTAGAATAGGAGAGAGGGCAAGGAAGAGGAAGGAGTGTTCCTCCCTTTTGTAAAGTGGAGTAGTATTTCCTTTTCTTTTACCTTGGCGTGTAAACACTCTTTTTGGTGATTTATACGTGGTGATCTACTTATCTATCGTGACATATCTTTGTGTTAGACGTAATTCTTGTTATACTTGTTTACGGGATCATCGCTTCGCAAGAAGTACTCTAGCTTTCGAACTCGGTTCTAGGCCGAGGCTAGAGTAGTGGTCAATAGCATAGACGTGGTGTCTAGGGCTGGAGATCGCCTTTGTTTGCTGTGTGCCCCACGGTTTGTAGAGGTAGGTGGCAGGAAGTGACAGCCCTGTCATCCAAAGGAACCCTCCACGTTCGGGTACATAGTAGAGCTTTCGTAGACCGGAGTGGCTTGGCGGACCAAGCCTAAGACGGTGCCCGAAGTAAACAAGTCTAGCTTGCGTTCGTCTACCTTTAAAGGATAAATAGATAAGAGTCACCCTCTCGACCCTATTTTGCTACGTTGTCTTGGTTGTCCTTGGGTAAACTAACCTTGTTGCGAAATACTCTGTTCCCTGCGGATATAAATACGATACCTTAGAATACTCCCGGGTGAAGTGCTACAACGGTATTCCGTGCGCTTGCGGATTTATTCGTGACGTAAGAAATACCAACAAGCATTTCCGGCGCCGTTGCCTGGGAACGGTTGTTATCTTTGTAACGAATCAGGTTTGCCCTCGTAATCTATCTTACTTACCGTTCTGTTTTTATTTTTTCCTTACATTCAAAATTTCACAAAAACATATCATGGAGTCACACCCAACCATCCAATCTTTCTCCACTCCACGGGGTGAACTCTTAGAGCCACCATCATCATCACAACCTATTTCTTCACCTGGCTATGAGTTCTCCCCGATTACATTTCGATGATTAGAGGTTTATCCTTTTCGGGTTTTAAACATGAAAATCCTTATGAACACTTGCGAGAGTTTGAACATTTGTGTTCATGCCGATTGATCCATGGCATGACACAAGAAACATTGAAGTGGAAGTTGTTTCCCTTCTCTCTCAATGAGAAGGCGAAGCAATGGTACACTTACACCGCTAAGAGAGTGAACGGTGATTGGAAAGAATTGCGAGACAAATTTTGTCTAGCATTCTTCCCCGTATCTCGTATCACTTCTCTACGAGCGGAAATAATAGGCTTTCGACAAGAAGAAAAGGAAACCTTAAGTGCGTCATGGATTCGGTTCTGTTCTCTAACGGACTCCGGACCAGAATTATTGCTCCCCGAACCCGTTTTATTACAACACTTTTATTCGGGATTGAGCAACGATACCGCACTTTATCTTGACACGGCCGCGGGTGGATCTTTTTCTCATAAGACCATAGCGGAAGCACACGAACTTTTGGATCGAATTGTGGAAAACACACCTTTTCCGCTGACTTACTCGTAGAGCCGGAGTCGGAAGATGAGGAACTCGTTGTGCAAGAGACACAACACTTGGTGCCCATGATGGAGCACCTAGCACTCGAGTCCTCATCTAACACAAGAACAATGATAGAGGAAGATGAACCTCTTGATTTCCCATTTGAGTTCAAGGAAGAAATTTTTGAAGATTTTGGAAACACCTTGAACTACTCCTATCAAAAGAAACCAGCACTCCCTGCACCAACCCCCGAACCTATTGAAAAATCTCTTCTCTTAAAAACTGTTCGGAAGTTGATAGCAATTATGAGCGATGAATGGTTGATGGAAAACGAACTTTCTTCGGAAGTTCTTCGACTTGATCATCCTAGATCAACCATTCGTGGCTCAATTCGGGGAGTAATGGTAGATGTTCTCTATAATCCTCTAGTAGGTGCCAACATCATGTCCGAATCTTTTGCTTCAACTTTATTTGGAAACGAGACATGGGCACCTTCGACAAACTCCTTAAAGCCCCACCGGGGCAATTTTTGAGAGTTTGGGGATCATTAGAGATGTTTGCATTAAGCGTAATGAAGCGAGAGGTTTCCTTGGACTTTCACGTTTCGGAATCCTGGATTTCGATGTTTTGGTCGGTCATCCCATAGAAAAGCTTTTCTTAGGGATATCACCTTCGAGGAACCTTAGACTTCACCCTCGGCAAGAAAACTTTTTCTCTTCCTATCATTCATGCACAAAACTCTTTTGCCGAGGAGCCGCTTGTGGAAGAAGAATGCATGGAGGAGGTTATGGCAATTTTTCCTCATGAAAACCCCGAATCATTCTTGGATGAAGATGCTCTTGATTTCATTTTAGAAGAGGATGATTCGGCGGAAACTTTTGAGCTGCCCGAAACTTTTACACCTACGCCACCTCCCGTAGAGCTCAAAACTCTTCCACCGGGCTTGCGCTACGTTTTTCTTCACGGAAATCCCGAAACCCCTGTCATCATAAGTTACAAGCTTTCGGAGGAGGAAGCTGCAAAACTCTTAGCCGTGCTAGAAAAACATCACTCCGTTTTTGGGTACTCGCTTGGAGACCTCAAGGGAATCAGCCACTGCTCTTTGCACCCATCGCATTCCCATAGACCCCGATAGTACACCATCTAGGGAACCTCAAAGGAGGTTGAACAATGCGATGCGGGAGGTCGTTAAAAAGGAGGTCTTAAAACTTTTACATGCTTGGCATTATCTATCCTGTTCCACACAGCGAGTGGGTGCGTCCAGTGCGAGGTTGTACCCAAGAAAGGAGGAATGACGGTCGTCCATAATAACAAAAATGAGTTGATCCCTCAACGCACCGTCACGGGATGGAGGATGTGCATAGATTACCGAAAACTTAACAAGGCTACAAAGAAGGATCATTTTCCGCTGCCCTTCATCGATGAGATGTTGGAACAGGCTGGCAAATAATTCTTTCTTTTGTTTCCTTGATGGGTATTCAGGATATCATCAAATCCCCATCCATCCCGACGATCAAAGTAAAACCACTTTCACATGCCCCTATGGAACTTACGCCTATCGACGAATGTCTTTTGGGCTTTGCAATGCACTGCTTCTTTTCAACGTTGCATGATGTCTATCTTTTCGACATGATCGAAGATATTATGGAAGTATTCATGGATGATTTCTCTGTTTATGGAAAAACCTTCGATCATTGTTTAGAAAATTTAGACAAAGTCTTGCAACGTTGTCAAGGAAATGATTTAGTGCTCAATTGGGAGAAATGCCATTTCGTGGTTAGAGAAGGCATAGTTACGGGGCATTTGATTTCTGAAAGGGGGATAGAGGTGGACAAAGCTAAATTAGAAGTTATAGAAAAGCTTCCACCTCCTGTGAATGTTAGGGGCATTCGCAGCTTTACGGGACATGCGGGGTTCTATCGTCGGTTTATCAAAGATTTCTCTCAAATTGCTAGACCCCTTACAAATCTGCTTGCGAAGGATGCACCCTTTGAGTTTACTTGATGAATGCATGACTGCTTTCACTACCCTTAAGAATGCACTCATCTCGGCGCCAATTATCCAACCCCCTGATTGGACGCTGCCTTTTGAGATAATGTGTGATGCTAGTGATTTTGCTGTGGGGGCTGTTCTTGGCCAAACTAGAGATAAAAAGCATCATGCAATCTCCTATGCAAGCAAAACCTTGACTGGAGCTCGGTTAAATTACACTACCACTGAAAAAGAGCTCCTTGCTGTTGTTTTTGCTTTTGATAAGTTTAGATCCTACTTGACTGGAGCAAAAGTCATTGTTTACACCGATCATGCTGCTTTAAAGTTTTTGCTCAATAAGAAGGATGCTAAACCTCGTTTGATACGATGGGTTCTTCTACTCCAAGAGTTTGATGTAGAAATCCGTGATAAGAAAGGAGTAGAAAATTCCGTGGCAGATCATTTGTCGCGTATACAATTCACTAACCTGCAGGAATTACCCATCAATGATTTCCTACGCGATGACATGCTGCTCCTAGTGAGGGACTCACATCCATGGTACGCCGACATTGTGAACTTCATGGCAACGAGGTACGTACCACCTGGAAAGAGCAAGAAACGACTCATCTATGAGAGTCGCCGTCACTTATGGGAAGAGCCCTTCCTTTACCGTGTCTGCGCCGATGGATTGCTAAGGCGATGTGTGCCCATACCCGAGAGCACACGAATCATTGAGAAGTGCCATGCATCGCCATACGGGGGACACTACGGCGTGTTTCGTACACGGGCCAAGATATGGCAAAGTGGCTTCTTTTGGCCAGCCATGTACGAAGACACAAAGGAATTTGTCGAGCGATGCCCGGAATGTCAAAAAGTTGGAGGCATCACGGCAAGAGATGCAATGCCCCTCAACTACAATTTACAAGTCGAGCTCTTCGACGTATGGGGCATTGACTTCATGGGACCGTTCACCAAGTCACATGACTGCGAATACATCTTGGTGGCGGTAGACTACGTGTCTAAGTGGGTGGAAGCAATGCCTTGCGGGGCCGCAAATGCCAAGCATGCTCGCCGGATGTTCCACGAAATTATCTTCCCAAGGTTTGGAACACCGAAGCTAGTGATAAGCGACGGAGGGTCTCACTTCATTGATAAGACCTTCCGAAGCTTCCTAAGAGAACTTGGATCAAGGCATAATATCGCTACTCCATACCACCCTCAAACCGGTGGGCAGGCCGAGACCTCAAACAAGCAAATCAAGCGGATCCTGCAAAAGACCGTAACGAGAAATGGGGAAGGGATGGAAGGACAAGCTACCCGATGCACTATGGGCATACCGTACAGCATACAAGACACCCATAGGCATGTCCCCATACCAGCTCGTGTACGGGAAAACATGTCATTTACCCGTCGAGATGGAACACCGAGCGTATTGGGCCATCCGGAAATGGAACATGGACTTTAATGGTGCCGGACGCAAAAGAAAAATGGAGATAGCTGAGTTAGAAGAATGGAGAGACAAAGCTTACCACAACTCAGCTATATACAAAGAAAGGACAAAAAGGTGGCACGACAAAAAGATAAAGATAAAGGTATTTAAGGTTGGAGATAAGGTCTTGCTATTCAATTCACGGGTGAAACTCTTCGGGCATGGAAAATTAAGAAGTAAATGGGACGGACCATACACGGTTATTGACACCTCGTCACATGGAGCAATCACACTTCAAGACGACGAAGGTAAAATATTTAAGGTAAATGGTCAGCGCCTTAAAATTTATTTCGAGCCCGATAAAGATAAAGAATTTGATGTCATGCACTTGATTAATTTAAATTTTCTCTCATGATAGCTCTTTCTTATCTATATCCCGTAGTAGCTCTTTCCACTGAAATAATTTTAGCAAGCAATCAACCGAGAAAAAGAAGGGGACCGAGAGGGGCCCACTACGGTTCGGCCGAACCCCCTTGCTGGTTCGGCCGAGCACGTACTGAACCCCAAACGGTCACTTTTTTCTTTCATCTTTTGTCTCCAACGGTCACAAGATCAAATCTCCCTGCTTAGTGCCTTCCATGCTGCGGGAAAAATCAAATTAATTCTTTCCATGCTTTTATCTATAAATGAAGGTGTTTTCCTTCATTTTTCCCTTGCACCTTTCTTCCACCTTGTCCATTTCGCACAAAAAAAAAAAGCTTTTGCCCAGCACCATGGACAGCAGCATCCCAAGCCTCGACGTCTCCGTCACCACCGGCGAGCTTTGCCGCCAAGTCGGCCTCGAAGACATCCTTGATCATGTCTCCATTCCCAGCGAGCAAGCCTTGATGATCCATGATCTACCGCTCGCTATTGAACCTCCACCCACAGCAGCAAGAACACCCTCCAAGAGCTCTCCCGCTGCTGTGGCACCTCGCCAAAAGAAGGGGAAATCTACCCCCAAGAAGAAGAGCGCCGACGCCGCCGACAACGCTCTCCTTCCCGGAGAGAAGTACGTCGGCACCCTCGCTACCAAGAGCGGGCGGGTGGTGCACCATCAATATGAGGGCGCAACCTGCCTAGCCCCATCAAGAAGCCCGGCGAGAGATTCAAGATCAAGGGAATCCGCGGTGGCGGAAAGCAGCTCATCCCGCCGCTCACCTCGGCGGAAAAGAGAGACGCCGCGAATCCGTGGGCGACACTCCTCCTAAGAGGATAAGGAGGCGTCTCTCTCCCTCTCCCATCAAGAAGGCGGGGGAATGTATGAAAGCGAGGAGGAGAAAACTCCTAAAAAAAGCCCCTACCAAATCCTCCTCGCTAAACACGTTGATCTCCGCGAAGCCCATGAACGCCTACGTGACAATGTCGCGGAGATCAAAGACGCTATTGAAGACTTGAAGGATGCCCGGGCGAGCCATCGCCGCAGCACCAACTCCAAGATCAAGCGTCTCTTCAAGGACGCGGGGAAGGAGGACGAATACGACGTTTAAAATGAACCTTCCCGCGTTCATCATTTCCCGCGAGCGCATTTAGTTTAATTTCCTTTTTTTTTCATTTTTTTCAATTCCTCAAAATTATAATGCGCTTGCTCTTTTAAATTTTTAATCATATTAGTGCTCCCCGGTCTTCCCTTACCGGTAGAGCAAGTTTTGTTTCGAAATATCTTTGTCTATTTTGAAGAAAACGAGGCAAAAGGCAAGTGTGGGGGGGACATCGCGGAAAGCAAAGACAAACACACGCGTAGCGCGCGAAACATCACGAGGAAAACAACACAAACACAAACTGCGAAACGAGCACCGGTGGGGCCCGGGCCGGTTCGGCCGAACCCACAAGGGTGGTTCGGCCGAACCCTGGTTGGTCCCACTCAGCCTCTGCTTCCTCGTGGCACTTGAGTTTGTTTCCCACACTTCCTTTTCGCCTACTTTATTTGTCAAGTTCATTACGAGACGCGAAAAACAATTACTAAAACTTGACCAACTAAAACTTGGGAAGATTTCTTTTGAATACCTTTGAAAATCCCAAGTCTCTCCCTAATGCTCTCATGATGATCTTGCACACTTTTTATTACTCGCTTCATCACCACTTGCACGTGAACAAATAATCAAATCCATAGGACCCATGTTTTTCTAGATTATTGGCAAGTGTGATATGGCTCGACGAAATGATCTTATGCTTAGCTTACCGAGTCCTTGGGAATTTTATTTCACAAAACAAAAATACCATGGCTTCATGCTCCTCTCTTGATACAAAAATTCCTACCAATGCCATATGATGATCATACCTTGCAAAACTTACATACATATGCTGCTTGTGATTGCAATGAGCTTTACCAAAATTGAGTGACCCTAGAGAGAAACTTGTCATGCTCTCTTGATCAAGATCACGTACACTCCACCGAGAAAAAAAAAAAAAAGGGGCTAAACTCCTACACTAGGAGCTAGCACCCCACCAAAATAAAGACACTCCTCGTTTGCACCTCTTTTTACCTCTCTCTCTCTCTCTCTCAATCACGCATAAACGAGACATGGCTATGTAAAAAAAAAAAAAAAAAAAAAAAAAAAAAGAAAAGCTCACACGAGATGAGCAATGAAAAGAAAGCTCACAAAGATGAGCAATGAAAAAGAGAGAAGAAAAGAGATGCTCAAGCATAGAGCAAGAAAAGAAAAGAAAGAAAATAAAAAGATAGCCATGTCTCGAAAATGCAAAATAAAGAGAGGTCGATTGCAATAGGAGTTGTCACTTTTTCATATCCATACACACACGCACTTCTTGATCAAGGTTGCATGACTTGGCTTCTCCATGGATCCTTTCTTTTGGCTTAGCAATATTTGTGATACAAGTATGCCTCTCTCATTCCCTACCGAGCTCCACATACAAGCCTAAGAAGTAGGAAAAAGAGAGGCAACACAATGCCTTGGTGAGGAAAACACTTTTTGAGCGATTCAAGAGAATCAAAGAGGAGCGGGAGTCATGTTGTTTATTTTCAAAACTTTCAAAAACCCAAGGTGCTTAGTGAGCAAAAGTATAGTGACTTGAGTCATGAGCTGTTCCACTTATCAATCATCCAAGAATGCATGTTAGCCACCGTCATGTTCACAAGTAAAACGGTGTGGCTTGTAATAACATGTGTGCAGGTCTCTAAGAGGAGAGATCTCTCAACTTACGCTCCCACCTTTACTCGAGGACGAGCAAAGAGCTAAGTGTGGGGGTCTTGTTGACGGTCCTTATGGTCCAATTTTACCGTCAACATGTTGCATCTTTTTGAATCAAACACCATCACCAAGAATAGACATAGGGATTATTTCTAACAAATTCCACTAGTCTTGGTGAAATTATGAATGCGAGGTGCAATTCATATGAAAACAAGGGAAAACATGCACGAAACATGGACTTTGCAATCAACGGATTTTCCCGGACTAAAGAATATAGTCCAAAAGCCCAAAACCACAAAACAGAGCCTCAACATCAAACCAAGCAAGTGGATTGGGCCAGTACACAGCCGAGAGGAAGGCACCGAGAGAAGAATCAAGCCCGGGGAGTCCGAGGCCGGTTCGGCCGAACCACCCTAGTGGGTTCGGCCGAGCCGACGAGTGGGCCCCCCGGCCCATCTTTCTCCGGCGGTTTGTCACCGACGTGCGGAGGTCGGTTCCACCTGCAATTAATGCCACCGACGTACTGGAACCGCCTCCAAGTTGCCGACCTTCCAAGGCTATAAATAAAGGGCTACACCCCCTCTCTCAACACACCACCAACATCAAGATACAAGACAAAACTCTCATCCTTAGGCCAAGGGCCTCTTGTATTTTAGTAGAATAGGAGAGAGGGCAAGGAAGAGGAAGGAGTGTTCCTCCCTTTTGTAAAGTGGAGTAGTATTTCCTTTTCTTTTACCTTGGCGTGTAAACACTCTTTTTGGTGATTTATACGTGGTGATCTACTTATCTATCGTGACATATCTTTGTGTTAGACGTAATTCTTGTTATACTTGTTTACGGGATCATCGCTTCGCAAGAAGTACTCTAGCTTTACGAACTCGGTTCTAGGCCGAGGCTAGAGTAGTGGTCAATAGCATAGACGTGGTGTCTAGGGTCGGAGATCGCCTTTGTTTGCTTTGTGTGCCCCACGGTTTGTAGAGGTAGGTGGCGGGAAGTGACAGCCCTGTCATCCAAAGGAACCCTCCACGTTCGGGTACATAGTAGAGCTTTCGTAGACCGGAGTGGCTTGGCGGACCAAGCCTAAGACGGTGCCCGAAGTAAACAAGTCTAGCTTGCGTTCGTCTACCTTTAAAGGATAAATAGATAAGAGTCACCCTCTCGACCCTATTTTGCTACGTTGTCTTGGTTGTCCTTGGGTAAACTAACCTTGTTGCAGAAATACTACTGTTCCTCGCGGATATAAATACGATACCTTGGAATACTCCCGGGTGAAGTGCTACAACGGTATTCCGTGCGCTTGCGGATTTATTCGTGACGTAAGAAATACCAACGAGTTGTAAGACTCTGTTTAATTTCTAAGTGTTGAACTATATGTTTGGATGATGAATGGTGTATTGTTGGTTTCTTAATTCTTTAGTTGCATCTGTGTGGATCACATGCCATATGCATTGTTGTTGCTTTTCTTCTCTATTTATGCAATGTGGACCATGTGCAAGGAAATAGGGGGAGCTCTCCTTGTTTTTTGGTATTTAAAGGCCAAATTTGAATTCAATTCATGCACACATTTAGGGGAGCTCCTATCTATTTGCTCTCTCCTTACTTGCTCTTTTTATCCTTATTTGTGAAATTTAGTTGTATTGTCATCAATCACCAAAAAGGGGAGATTGAAAGTGCATCTAGACCCCTAATTATGATTTTGAGTGATTGACGTCAATACAATTAAAATGGACTAATATTTCAAATGAGCAAGTGCGCGATGAACATCAATTGATGAATATGAGAGCAAAGTTTAAAAGAAACGTCATGTGAAAAGCCACCAAAATTGATTATCTTGGAAAAAGAAAAGGAATTGCTCAAGATGAAGACCAAATAGTTTTTTCTTTTGATCTTGAGTATAGGAACACCGTACTATCAAGAGGGACGCACAAGAATAAGTGTCGGAGAAACCAAGTGAAAATTCCTTATCAAAATCCAAAAATACCAACTCGGTTTCGAGCCTTCGGACAATGTCCGAAGGCCATCGGATTTTTCCTTCGGATCACGGAACTCGCCAAGACAGAAAATTCGCTAAATCTCGATCCATCGGACAATATCCGGTACCGTCGGACAATGTCCAGTACGAGAAAAATCCGGTACCTCCGGACTATTCCTTGAAAACTCCTAAATCTAAGGATACCATCGGACAATGTCCGATGAACGTCGGACAATATCCGGTAGGGACATCCCGGACAAAATCCTCTGTCCGTCGGATTTTTATCTCGGACTCCGGAGCTCGCAAGCTCGCCCTTCGGAAAATGTCCGAGACCACCGGACATTATCCGGTGCTTCCCATGTCGGACAAAATCCGGACCCCGTCGGATTTTTCCACCGGACTCCGAGTCATCGCCACCTCTACCGGACAAAGTCCGGAGCCCATCGGACAATATCCGACCTAGATCGAGCCCAACGGCTCTTTTTTGTTGCCCCGACTATAAAAGGAGGTCCCTTCCTCCTTTAGCCGGTTGGCAACTCCCCTACTTCGAAATACACTCCCAAACTCATCCAAGCACTCCCTCTCACTCCCTTTGATTCCCCACTCCAATCCTTGGTGGATTTGTGAGAAGATTGAGAAGTATTGAAAGAGCTTCATCTCCATTCCTCAAGCACTTGGTTATTCCTCGACATCGACGCTTGTTGTGTTTGTTACTCTTGGGGATTCATCCCCTAGACGGTTAGGCGTCACCGACGAGCTCCCAAGCTTGTGGTTGAGACTCGGGTCGTTTGTATTGCCCCTCCCTTCATGGAGCTTTGTTTTAGTGGATTTTAAGCCGGCTTTTGTGGTAGCTTGAAGAGGTTTAGGGTTGAAAGCAACCCGGTCCTTGGTGGACTCCTCAACGGAGACGTAGGCTCCTAGGTGAAGTCGAACTTCGGTGAAAAATCGCTTGTCTTCTTGTCTCCTTTAGTTTCTTGCAATTTGGGTGCCCTAGCTCTAGTTGTCCTTGCTTAAATTCCTAGATTAACTTGCATAGGAGGCTT
Organism: Chloris gayana; assembly: GCA_031894775.1. Lineage (NCBI taxonomy): Eukaryota > Viridiplantae > Streptophyta > Magnoliopsida > Poales > Poaceae > Chloris > Chloris gayana. Next base: position 60,448 of record JAUNZO010002805.1, read on the forward strand.
GCTTGCTTGTCCCCTTGTTGCCTTAGCTTTCTTGTGTTTCCAGCTGCTTGCCCTTTGCTTATCTCCCGTGGATTTGTCCATTTTGACGGCCGATCTGTTTTCCGCACGAGGCCATCGGACATTATCCTATAGGTGTCGGATTTTATTGCATCGGACAATATCCTACACCTATCGGATATTGTTATCGGACTTTTCCGCACTGTGCTACTAATTCGTCAAATTAAGTGTTTTTCAGGATAATCACCTATTCACCCCCCCCCTCTAGGCGACTTTCATAAATTTACCAAGGATTTGTTTTATGGTAAAAATGTTTTATAAATGCATTTAAATTGTGAAAATGATTTATGCAACAAATATAATTAAATTATGAAAAATAATCTATGTTAAGAAAATGCATTTGATTTACTTTACAAAATACATGTGATTTATAAAAGAATTTGTTTTATAATTATTACTTTAGTTTAAAGTATTTTATTTTGAAGTACCAAAGCATTTTCAACAAATAAAAAGGGTTTATTTATCTTCAATAAAATTGACATGGAAACCACTTATTTTCACACTATTTTACTTAACTTTAAACTAGATATGACTTAGGTTATATAATAAATATAACGTATGTTGCATCCATGCTGAATAGTTGCATTAGGGATTTTTGTGTGAAAATATGTTTTGAAAATTCGAATAGAAATCGTTTTGGCTTAGTTGGAAAATAGAATTAGAAATAACAAAGAAAAGGAAGGAAAAAAAAAGACAAAAATCGCTTCGACCTCCGTGGGCCAAATCTCCCCTTGGCCCACCTCCTTTTCTCTCTCTCCCTACCCGCCCCGTAGCCCGGCCCCGCTTCGCAAGCCCGGCCCGCAACAGAGCCCTCCCCAAACCCTAGCAGCACCCGCCGCCGCCGTGCGCCGCAATCCCCGCCTCGACGTTCGCGCGCGTGCCTAGGGCACCGCGCCCTATAAGAGGCCGACCCTCGGGCCTCGCGCTCCCTCTCCCCCACTCCGCCGCCGGCCCCGCGCCTCCGCATCACCTCGCGCCGCCGCCGCCATTGCCGCCTCCCTGTTCCTCGACGTGCTCCCGTCTCCGGCCGCCTCCACCGTCGCGTGAACCCCGGACGAGATTCCACGTGGCACGCCGCCTCCGCCGGCGCCGACGCGACAAAGAAATACCGCCCGACGAGGACGAGCATCGCCACCGGAGCACCTCGCCGCCGCGAGCGACCTCCGGCCCCTTCCCCGCCGCGCGAGCCCACGGTAAGACTCCCCTTGAGCTCCTCTCTCTTTTCCCTCCGTTTCCGGCGAGAACCGCGCATCCTAGCTCTGAGATCAATGGACCTCGCCGCCCGGCCATGGCGCGCCGCCGCTCGCCGTTGCCACCGACGGCCGCTACCCCTGTCGGAATTCCCGTGCGTCGTTCGATCCTTGATGAGCGGCCAAGATTAGATTCCCCCGAAGGGGTATGGTCCTAGTCCATCGTGGACTAGTGGACCTCGTTGCCCGCCGCGGTCCACAAGACCATAGACCCGGTCTACCTTATTTCCGATTTAAAATAATTCGTTTAATTCTGGTAATTTGGTACTTTTACGGATAAGCCCTCGACGTTTAGTTTAACGAGCGAATAGGTCCTTATCTTTTTACATGAGCGACCCTAGCTTTATACGTATTTCTGTTTTAGTCCCTCGTCTGCGTTAGGACGAGTACCTTTTACATTTTAGCCCCTGTATTTAGTTAAAATCACGCGCGCATGTCTCTGTATATAGGGAAAATTACGTGCTAGCCCCCGTAGTCTATGGTTAATTACGACTAGGTCCTTTATTTCATAAAATAAGCTATAAGCTTTGTTTTAATTCTGTTTTAACCCTAGTCTTTTGCAATAAACTTTATTATTAAATTGTAAATTAGTTTTAAACCCCTAAACTATTGTGTAGTGATGTTTTGGCCATAGGCCCTTTTTACATAAACACCCCTAGCCTTTTATAAAATTTCGTTTTAGCCCCTATTTACTCAAATAACACTATATCCCGTACTTTTACAAAAACAACCCTAGTGTTTTATAGAATTATATTTTGACCCTTATACTTTTACACTTTAATCCCTAAACCTTTTCCTATTTGCAAAATAGTCTCTACGTTAGTTGTTTTTACGTTTTAACCCCTAAAACCTCCAACCTTCGTAACTTCTCGCTCGTAGCTCCGATTAAAGTGATTCTTGCGCTCACGAAATTGTAGCGACGCATACTTTCTTTTAGTAATGCTTTTATAGCCTTTTGGTATGATGTATTGTTCTGTTTCTTAGTTTCTTTGTATGTTGTTTGCATGTTTGCTCGCTGCGATGTAACTAGAAGACGATCAACGCAAGGGATCCGAAGAGCAAGAGTCAAAGATATAATCAAGAGCAAAAGAGAAAGAGGCAAGTGTCCTTGACGCATCTTGCACCTACTTCTTTCTATCTGCACATGATTGCATTGCTTGTGTTAAATATGAATCCTAAGTGTCATGTCTTGTTCCATACTTGTCCTTGTCGCCTGGGTGGTATTAGTTGTAGACTTGGGTAGACTCATGCTTAGCTTGCGTTAATTGGGTTTTAAGACATGCTAAATGTTAATCTTGTTAATGATCTAGTTGAACATAATGACCATGGTTGCTTGTTAATTATTGAACATTGATTTTGGTGACGGGTGGAGGAACTATGGTCGGGTGTACTTGGTAGTTCCATAGAATGCTATCACCCGAATCATAAGGACCGGTTCGTGGAGCGATCATCCATGTTAAACCGTACAACCACGAGCCAAGTATGGGCGCGGCTCGGCGTAGTATGCGGTGGAGACCGATCGAGTACGCGCGATGGAGAGGGGGCTATGGCTGGTGTTATACCGGTAGTCCCGGGGAGGTGTGGTGAGGAGACAAGGTCTCACAACCATCCGGTCAAAGGGAAGGAAGCTACCGATGACGGGTGTACACGTCGGGAGAGTGGAAATCCTAGTGGGCGCGTACAAAGCTGGAGGAACCCGTGAACCGCCTTGGAAGTGATCTCCCGGCCACACACCAAAGGAAGTGTGTAAGTGCTTGGCCGGCACGGGCATAATGGAGATTTTTAGTCACCCGGCAACAGGGGATGGAATCACTTTCTCGTGGTGAATTGTGTACAACCTCTCGCAGAGTGAAAGCTGTCATGACAGCCGTGCTCACGGTCAAGAGCGGCATGGACCCTCACGCGGATTAGAGGGATGGTAATGATTTGGATGCATGGTTCTCGGGAAGGAGACATGCGTGGTTTGGATAATTGATGGATCCGTGGAGTTACATCACATAGTAAATAGCCTGCTTAATTAATGAACTAGACATAGTTGCTTTTATGCCTTAAACCCCTGTGTTAGCCTTTCTTGACTGGCCAATCATATCATACTTTTCCCCACTTGCCGAGTAAGTAATGTACTCATACGTTTGTTGCCTCTCTTTTTGCATCATGCCACAATTCGAAGTAAAGGTCGAAGTACATCATTCGAGGAGACGATGAACCGGTGGTCTAGGCCTGCGGTCTTCCGGTCGACTTCCTGTGGGAGTCGAAGGACGCTAACGCTTAGTTTAATTTCCGCTGCAATTAATGTAATCTTTTACTTTAGACCTACGGGTCTTTGATGTAAGTATTTAACGAATTAATAAAGATATTGTTCTTTTATCACATAATTTGTCCTGTTGCGTGAAAAATTGATCCCGGACACGCATACGGATGAATCCGATTTCGGTTATTGAAATCGGGTGTGACAATTTTTAGCTTTGATCAAAATTAAACATTTTAAACTTTAACTTATAATATATAAAAAATACAATGTTATAAATATAAAGAGGTGTATATTATGATAGTTGTTTTTACAATAAACCTAACAACATTATTTGTACTTGATCAAACATCATATTTTTTTCTTCATTGATGGTCAAAATTAAAAGTGTTTGACTTAGACTAAACCCATAAGCAGTAGATAAAGCTGTAATTAGAAGGAAGGACAAAAAAAAAGGGCCGGTAGCGCTAGCGCACCTGGCGTCAGCATTTTTTGCTGGCCTCTTCTGTTCCTGCGCTAGGTAGGCAATTAAATAGAAAACAAGACTGTTTTTCCTGGTCTGGTGACTTCTTAATAATGTAGCGGCGGATCGGGGTCCTCTGCAGCGGAGAACAAAATTCAGACAATTGTACCGCGTGCTAGAGTATAGCTACAGTTCTACTATGCATTATTACTATTGTGACAGTGTGCAAAACAGTGCGCCTGGCTTGCTGTTTGCACATTCCCGTCCTGTTCATCGGTCTTGGAGCATTCGATCTGATCCCCATTTTATATCTATCTATCTATCGGTTTTGGAGCCGAACAAATCTAAATATATTAAAACACATGTATTCTCTCGCAAAATAAGCAGTTCACGTCACCAAAAAGATTTCAGCTGTTGGATCTATCTTCAAACGCATAAGAATCTTTGATATCCATTCGCAATCTTTCACATAGCCCCTTCACCGAACTATATATCAACCCGCCGTCCTTCCACCTCTTTCCTTCACTTCTTATATTTAGACGCTTAAAGAAATAATAAATCAACCCGCAGTCCATCCACCTCTCATCTTCACTTCTTACATTAAAACCCTTCAAAAAATAATAAATCCACCCGCAGTCCTCTCGCCTCTTCTTTTCACTTTTCTATCTAGGTACTTCTAAATTAATTATTTTATGCTTCCAGTCCTTGCACCTATTCTTTTATGTGAAGGCATGTACAAAAAGCTATGTAAACCACTATAAAAAATATTTTATTACACATATACCTCATTTCATTCATATTGCTATAAATAATTTCCATTATCATATTTGATAATTATAATATAATCAACTAAAATATGTATTTATGAAGATATGTACAAAGACTTATGTAAACCATTATACAAAAAATTATTACACATACACCTCATTGTCATTCATATTGCTACAAATAATTCCCATTAGCATACTTGATCATTATATTATAATCAATAAAAACATGTATTTTTCTAACCATTTATTTCATAAATGAATAAAAGATAATTTGTATTAGTGCTTGCATGGGAAACATTTATAATTAAACTATACTACTCCCTTACTAAATTGTTGTCCCCGTTGACTTTTTTGTTAAGTTTGACCATTTGTCTTATTCAAATAAAGTTTAACAAATTTCATATATTTTGTTGGAATATGTTTTATCACTAAAGAAACTTAAAATGTAGCATAATACTTTTCGTATTTGAAATTTTTTTGAATAAGACGAATGGTCAAACGTCACGAAAAAAGTCAATGGAGACAACAATTTAGTAAAGGAGGGAGTACTTTTTTTATACGCACATGTATATCTTTCTTCCATTCATATTATCACAAATAATTCATGTTAGGTGATGTATTAAAAAGTTCTCTAAACCATTAAAAAATCTTTTACAACTCATGTATAATAGGATATAGACATGCAACAATCATACATATGCATGCATATATTTAGCATCTTTGATTGTTATATTTTGATCAATAAAAGTTATTTTTTCTACTAAAGTGGTAAATGCATAAAAAGGAGAAAAATAAGTCTTGGACTAAAGTTCATCGAGTTGATACTATTGTTTTTTGTTTGAGTACTTCTAGACTATAATTATTTTATGTTTCCAATCCTTCCATCTTTCCCCTTATATTAGAGCATGTGCAAAAAAATATAAATCATTATAAAAAAATTATTACACATGTACCTCATTGTGATTCATATTGCTACAAATAATTTCAACTAGCATATTTGATCATTATATTATAATAAAAAAATATGTATCGGCATGTAAAACAAATATGTAAACCATTATAAAAAAATATTTTATTACACATATAACTCATTATTATGCATATTGCTACAAATAATTACCGTGCTATTCTCTTTGTGGAATCTATATTCAAGGGATTATTGTAGCACCACAAATTCTTTTTTTCCTTGGGAGAAAAAGCTTTATTAATTACGACATAGCATTCATATAAAGTTACTCAATACAGCCCAACAATTTCTTGCTTCCTAATGCTACATTTACATACTGGCCATCAGTAGTGGAGGCAACACCAGTATCATGTCTTCAGTAAGATTTGTAGCTAAATAAGTTTGACAACAGACAATACTTAAATCAAAATTTTCAAAGATTGTTGCAAATGTCCAACATACAAACCAAAAGCAATAGGCATCATGAACAAGATCATGGAAACATGCCTATTGCTACAGGAGTTTACGTTCAGAATAGTTATAGCAATGGTATGAACATGCCTTAGCTAATTTAGTATTTAGGAATAAAGATTCTGCGATCCGGAGATTTCAATCTCCACCATGAGTCATTAGATTTTGATCTTGATGGAATGCAACTAACTAAATCTAATAATGGGGTGCAACTAACAAACACAAACAGTGACGCACTAATAGTGCGTTCTTTTTCTAGTTATAGATACTGAAACGTCCCTACCTATTTTTTTGTATTACATTTACCAAAAAATTATGTACAAAGCACAAAAAAAGACCCTCTTGGTTTCATGCATCACTTCATATTACACATTCTTGTCGTGGATCTGCCGCTTTATATTGTGCTCTCACCACTATTGCTTCTCGCTTCATCTCGGGCTCTCGCCGCTCGCCTCTTCATACAACGCTTTCACCGTCGGTGCCACTTTTACATTGACCTCTCGCTATCAGTTGTCATTGGTACTTACTCAGCAAATGGCTCTTTAGACTATTAAACAAGGGTGGTATGTGGCAACGCTTGCTAGTAAATAAATATTTAGGAAGTAAAGTTTTATCCCAAATCACTAGGGGACCGAATGACACGCAGCTCTCCTGCGCGTTCGAGAAAAAATAAATACATGAGTTCCTACAATTGGAAAATACCAGGTTAATAATGGTGAACAAACACGGAGTGATACTTGGTTGGATAATACACCACTAAGTACACAATTCTCAATCCTTTACAACATCATTCGACATAAGAATGCAACAGTGATAGAAATGTTTTGGTCTCTACCCCTCAACCTCTCATTCGAAGAACAATATAAGGGACAAACTACTTGCTTGGGAGAGTATGGTTGCCAAATAAACCATATCCAACTAAATAATGAGCCGGATTTCTTTAAATGGAATTTACAAAAGAGTGGACAATTCTCTGTCCGTTGCATGTATAGTCAACTTATAGCAAGTGATGTCATTGTCCAAGCTAGAGTTCTTTGGAAACTGAAACTTTCTCTAAAAATTAAAATCCTTTTATGGTATATAGGGAATGGGGTGAGCTCGACCACGGATAAAAGGATTTGTAATACTCAAACCATTTGGAATATTGTTCATATTGCTTTGGGTATTTCAAAATCACATAGTATTGTTCATAATATGATTGGTTGGGTTAATGCAAATGATAGAAAATAGAGATGTTTTACTTGTTGGTGTGGTTGTGTTATTATGGTTAATATGGTTATGCCACAATGATATTGTTTTTAACAAGAAGTCATCGACAATGTTTAGGTAGGTTATCTTTCGTGGAACCCATTGGATATGGTTTTGACGCTTGCTACAAAAGGAGTCCAAGAGAGAAGACATATTGGTGGCTTGCCGGACTTTGGAGGTTGTGGATGCAATTTTTCTCCAACAATGGATGGCCGTTTAATCATAGGCTATGTGCTTGATCAGCTTTCTTTCTATTTTATGTGACAAACTTTGTAATAATGTAACCGAAATGTTGTATGCATTGAGTATGTAAAAGGCAAAAAACTTTTGTTTAAAGTTATCCATTATAAAAAAAAAGCTTGTTCTCATATGCGTCATCTTCACCAACGCTTTGCGGAGCTGGAGGGGATGACTATTCTCATTGCATCTACTGCGATATGTATGGACATATTGGGACTTCGGATTATGAATGACGAAGGACTTTGCTCGTCATCATCATCATCATGGACAACCGCTATCCGAGACTATCCGCACTCGGGAACGCTATGCGTTCCTTTAATACGCGGATAGCGTCAAAACTGTTGCATCGGGATGCCGAGAGGCGGCCGCTACCATCGTGGATGGCCTCCCACACGTCGGATCGAGCGGATGTATGAACGAACGCTACCCACCACGTGGCACGGGGCCCACAATTAATTGTGCTCTTCCCGCCAAGAGCCAAAAACCGCCCGTAGAGAGAGTGAGAGAGAAAGGAAATCTAGTCACGAGCTCGCCATCGCCACTCGCCGCCATCCCCTCTCTCCGTGAGCCGTGCTGCCCAAGCGGGCTCCGGTGGCGGCGGTGCAGGGAGAGGTGCACGGCGGGGAGCGGGCTCCGATGACGGCGGCGCGTGCGAGGGCGGAGGAGGTGCGTGGCGACGGACAAAAGCGAGAGGAGGTGCAAGGATGGCCGGTGCGGAGTAGGAAAAGAAAGGGAAAAGAGAGAGAAATGGATACAAAAGGAAAAGAGGAGGAAAAGAAAAAAGTGAAAAAAGGAAAGAGGATGAGAGATAAAAGGAGATGGTTGAACAAAATATTGGTAATTGATATAGAGAATGGATATAGTGTATGAACAGGTGTAGCAAAACTAGATATAGAGGAGAGAATTTTGTGGACGGGAATAGAATATTCCTTTTAGATGATGAATTTAGAGTACGACGAGTGCGGGTAGTCTAATGCCTCATGTAGTGAAGGTTATCGAGAGGAGTTTTGTTGGTTCGGACTATCTGCACTCATCATACTCTAAATCCATCCTTTAAAAGGAATATTCTATCCTAGTCATCGAAATTCTCTTCTCTACACTTAGTTTACCCGCACCCGGCATGCTCTATATTCATACTCTATCCCAACTGCCACCATGTGGGGTCCATCACTTTCTTTATTTTTCTCTCTCCTCTCACCCGGATCCCACTCCACTCCCCCCCCCCACGCCGTTTCTCTCTCTCTCTCTCTCTCCTCTCACTCGGATCCCCAATCCGCGCCGCCACCGCTCTGCTCTCTCCGCCCCCATCCCCAATCCCCACCCGCTGCCCGTCCTCGTCCGCTCTCACGCACCATCGCCGGGAGCCCGAGACCCGCGTCGCCGCCTCACGCACCCCTGCCGGGAGCCCGAGACCTACCTTGCCTCGCTGTCGTTAGGAGCCCGTCGTCGTGCTCCCCGCCCCGCCACGCGCGCATCACGGCCCGACCCCACCCTGCTGTCTGCAGGCGTCGCCCCGGCTCCTAGCGCACCGGCGCCCGGTCCTGCCTCGCCGCCACACCCCTCCTCCTCCCCCACACGCGGATGACGACAGATCCGGCCACGGCGCGGAGGGGCGTGGGGACCGACACCCATGGAGAGAGGGAATGGTGGCGGAAGGGTGCGGGGGCCTCGAGCTCCCGAGCAGGCGGCGCCCTCGCGACCCCCTTCTTCCTCCGTGGCAGCCTCTCCTCCTCTCCCCGTCGGCGAGCCACCCCTTCTTCTCCTCCCCCACGCGCGGCGGCGGCCTCCGAGCCGGATCCGAGCGGGGGCGAAGAGATCTAGGCGGCGGCGGCGGCCTCCGAGCCGGATCCGGCGACGGGCATGGCGGCTGCGGTGGCTCCTCGGTGGCAGCGGATCGTCGTGGCACGGTGGTTTTGCGCCGTCCCCTGGATGCAGCACCGACACGAAGGCGTGTCTCGGCGACGAGCTCCCGGAACCCAGGTAGTTGGGATGACGGGGGGAGCACGGGCCCCATGCCACGTCGGCGTGTAGCGTTGGGTCGCTGCACCTGCCTGATTTGACGTATCTGCCTCGCACGCAAGGCGCCAGCACACCGGTGTAGTACTTTTCTGCTATGGTGATACTAGAGTATGGTTTTCAGTACCCAGTACAAATATAATCTCAGACACACATGAGATTCTTATGCTGCTACGTCATCTCATGGCCTCTGCTTCCACATGTTCTACTGGTCTTGTGACTTGTCCCCATATTGAATACAAGTGATATTCGTAACAGATTCATTGTGAGATGTTTATAAGACAAAAAGAAGAAACTTTGCAGCATCTCTTCCTAAATTGTAATTTTGCCAGAAATTGTTGGGCTTCTATTGTGATGAATATCAATGTTCGAAGACAACCTTATCTTATCGAGCATTCAAATTTATGAATCTGATGACTTGGAGCATTTGGGCAATCAGAAATGATCGGTTATTTGAGAACATTGACCCAATAGTGGAGAATTGCCAAAGAAGATTCTTTAAGGAGTTTAAATTGCTATATGGCACATAGCCATGAAAAACTATTTCCCTAGCATAGAAGTTGGTTACAATCTGTTTCCTAGTTAGTTAGTTCTTTGTCTCTTTTGTGCTGGTTGTAAGTTTTATATTCTTTTTAAGAAAATAAAGTTCAGTCAGTTTTTTCCTGTTTCACTCCAAAAAAAAAGTATCTCCCTCATTGTCAGCTACAATTTTCCATGAACATAATAAGAGCTGGCCGGACCAAGTAATCTGCAGTTAATATTACAGAATATACAATGCACGTTGGTCGAAAATTACTGACAAATATATGTCTTGTGTGATTAACATTGGTTCTACTCTAAGATCGAATGTGCTGACTATTTCAGGCTTCCACTGTCATCACCAAGATGGTCACCACTGATGATGCGGTCACTCTTGAGAAGCTCCTGGCTGGTAGATGTTGATGGTGGCAATGAGAGGTTTCTACTGAAAATGTATCCCATGGCCTTGGCCGCCGACGGGAGCCCGGCGCAGGTCTGAAGGATCTCCCCTTTCATGCTGGTAACCGTGGCGAGATCAAGGGACCTTTTCTCCTGGGAGAAGGCATCCATGAAAATTGCCCAGCAGGTCTCGCTGTCAGGCAGTGACCTCACGCGGTGCAAACAGGCCTTCCCCACCATCGCCTCGGCTGCTCGCTGCAGCCGGCTGGTGACGATCACCACCCCGCCTCTCTCTTTGGGTAAACCGAAGGCGAGTCGTTCGGACCAGTCGACGTCATTTGCTCTCCGTGTAGCGGCGCTGTGTTGGCCTATAACGTCGGCATACCAACTGTCGACGTGCCACACATCGTCGAATACAATGAGATACTTCTTCTCCCTGAGCTGTTCGTGAACAGCACACACCAGCTCTCCCAGGCCATCCATGGATGGGGAGAGGATGGCATCCTCCTCATGTCCAAGAGCCATGAGCATGCCCTGCAAAACTTCCTTGCGCACGTCTGCTCCAGCACAAGAGGTGCGCGACATGCACATCCATATCCTGGGGCAGAAATTGCCTCTAGCGCTCGGGCTGTTGAACAGGAGCTGAGCTAGTGCAGTCTTCCCGATACCGCCCATGCCGATGATGCCGACGCCGTTAAGCCTGCCCGGAACGCAGTCTCGGAACGCCATGGATTCCAGCTCCGCGAGCTGCTGGTCGAAGCCGTGGACCCTGCTCCGTTCGAGCCAAGAAGTCGTCCAACGGTCCAGGCCCGCGGTGGAGCCATCCTCCCGCGAAGCCGCACCACCGTTGTTGCTGGGATTGCTTCGGGCGCACTGCTGAACTCTGCGCCTGACCGTGGCCAGCCGCTTCTTGGTCTTGGTGAACCGCCAGGCCTCGGACTGGAGAAAGCACCTCCACGGACTCCGCCGATTGGTGAGCATGCGGCACTCGGCGTGCAAGTCGTTGAGTTCGTAGAGGCACTCACGTAGCTCATCAGCGTTGGCCGACGAGATGGCCACCGCCTCCAACTCCACCCTGATGTCGTAGAATTGGGCGACGAAAGGGAGCTCCCCGGCCGTCGCCTCCTCCGTCAGGCTATCCACGAACTTCTTCACCAGAAACTGGACGACTTCGACTGCCATGGACGGGTCGTCGGCTCTTCCACCGGAGATGTGGATTGTAGAGACGAATTTTCTCAGTTTTTGCGTCTGTCATAGCGACCTCTTGCAGTAGTATTCTCCAGTCTCCCGAGTCCCGTCCCTTCAAAGCGACCTCTTGCAGTAGAGACGATACGGAGACTGACTTGCACAGGACAAGCGGATGGCCTCATGGAGTCTAGCGACAAGTAGTCAAGTGGGCGCACCAATTTGCTAAATGGTATCTCTCTTCTACCACGAGGTTTCAAAAACCATAAACCACTCGGTTTTTTACCGTGCTAAAAATTGAACGGTTTACGAAATCCGAGCAAATCGGGCCACACAGGCTCGGTTTTAGCGAAAACCAACCATCCGAGAAAATCGGGCCAGGGCGGTTAATTTCACAAAAATCGTCTCATTTTTAAACCATGTCTACAACTATACTCCTTCATGACATGCATATGGTAGCCAGTGAGGCAAAGGCAGGTTGGGAAGGAAAGGCAGACATGAGTACGAATGGGAAGCACATCGCTGCCTTACGGGCAGTGTGGAATGAGTACGAAATTCGCGTGCTTGTGCTCACCAGCCTCGCCCTTCAGGTGTTCCTCCTCTTCTCCGCCGGCATCCGCAAGCGCAACGTCTCCGCCGTGCTGAGTTTGCTTTTATGGCTTGCTTACCTGCTCGCGGACTCCATCGCCATCTTCGCGCTCGGGTACCTGTCCCAGACGAGCGCACTGCAGCTGCTCGAGCGCAGGCACCGCATCCAAGCCTTGTGGGCACCGTTCCTCCTCCTCCACCTTGGCGGCCAGGACACCATCACCGCCTTCTCCATTGAGGACAACGAGCTCTGGAAGCGCCACCTGCTCAGCTTGCTCTCCCAGGTACGGAAATTTATTTTTGTGCGCTGTCGTGGACTTCATGTGACATGAATTCCAAAAATTAAGGAAAGAAGCATTCGGGTGATTGATACAGGTTGCTCTCGCTGCGTACGTCTTCAGCAAGTCGCGCCCTGGCGCCGATATTCTAGCCCCCTCCCTACTCATGTTCGTGAGCGGTATTATAAAATACGGCGAGAGGACATGGGCTCTGAGGTGCGCGAGCATGGATAATATGCGGAGCAGCATGGTCACGACGCCAGATCCGGGCCCCAACTACGCCAAGTTCATGGAGGAGTACCGGTTCACGCGCGAGGCAGGACTCCAGGCAGAGATTGTCATTGAGCAGGAGCGGCGGGCAGACGTTGCATCCGTAGACATGGCGCAAGAGTGCGTTCCGTGTCCGTACACGACGGTCATTACCGAAGCGAGCCGCTTCTTTGTCATCTTCAGAAGACTCTTCGTCAACCTCATCCTCAGCTTCCAGGAGCGCACGCGGAGCCAGGCTACGTTCCTGCGTCTCACGCCGGAGCAAGCGTACAAGATCATCGAGATCGAGCTATCGCTCATGTACGACAGCCTGCATTCCAAGGCAGCAATCATACACACTTGGTATGGCCGCCTATCCCGCTGCCTGACGCTCCTGTCGACGTCAACTGCGTGCTTGCTCTTCAACATTCTCGACAAGGGTAGATACCATTCATACGATCGCGTCGATGCCTACATCACTAACATGTTGTTCGGAGGAGCAATTTGCTTAGAAGTATATGCCATAGGTGTGATGATTATATCCTACTGGACATATGCTGCTCTGCGAGATTGTCGTAATTGCCAATCACTGAGCAATCTGGTCTTCAGGAGCATAAAGTACTTCCGCCCAGAAAGCCGGTCCAAGTGGTCCAACCTGATGGCTCAACACAATTTCATCGGTTTCTGCATCCTGGACAAACCAACCATGCTCGCAAAGGCCCTGAGCTTACTCGGGCTCAAAAGACACTGGGACAGTTGGATCCACATACAGGTGCCACCGGAGCTGAAGATCCTGGTCTTCAGGGAACTCAAGGATAAGACGGTGAGCATTGTCGACGCCGAGAGTTACCGCAAATTCAGCAACCACAGGGGTCAGTGGGCTCTCCAGTGCAAGGGCTACTACAAGGAGCTCGGCTGGAGTGTCGAGGTGGAGTTCGACGAGAGCATTCTCCTTTGGCACATAGCCACAGACCTCTGCTTCCACTCCGACGATTACGAAGATGACATCAAGATTGCTCCGTACGTTGAGATCAGCCGAGCAGTGTCAAATTACATGCTTTTCCTTCTCGTCGCGCGACCGTTCATGCTGACGGCCGGCATCGGGCAGATTCGGTACGGCGACACTTGTGCAGAGGCAAAGAATTTCTTCGAGCGAGGGATGTCACAGCCGGACGCCAAGGCTGCGGCGAGGATGCTGCTCGACGTGAACGCCGAGATTGCGCCGAGGGACGTAAAGGGGGACAGGAGCAAGTCGGTGCTGTTCGACGCCTGCCGGCTGGCCAAGTCGCTGCTGGAGCTGCAGCCTCGCAGGCGGTGGCGCGTGGTCCGCGTGGTCTGGGTCGAGATGCTCTGCTACGCTGCGAGCAAATGCCCAAGCAACTTCCACGCCAAGCAGTTGAGCAACGGCGGCGAGCTGCTCACCGTTGTCTGGTTCCTGATGGCGCACCTGGGTGTGGGCGAGCAGTACAGAATAGAGGCTGGGCATGCAAGAGCTAAACTGATTGTAGAAAAGAACTGAGGAAATGGTGCTGGACCATGTGCAGATCGTGTAATAAAACTTGTGATTTTACTACGCAAAGTATGACTTTTGGATGAGATGGCAACGTGTCAAGGGTTTATTGGACTATAATAAAGGTCGAGTAATAAATCTTAGAAACTACAACTACTGCTAGGATTATACTGCTGCCAGGAAATTTTGGATATACAAAGCTACGACTGCATTTCTCGGACAGCATGAAATGAACAATCACATGGTAATAGATAACTCTTCCTTCAGATGAAACAGAGTTTGTATGGGTAAAGTTTTGAGGTTTAAGGTGAACCATGATCCTCCTTCATGAAATTCATTTTCTGCAAAAAAAAAATGTTTGTTTAAATAAAGACTATTCAGTATTCTGTAGGTCCATTATTGCAAAGCTTTCCTAGAGCCAAACAAAACAAGCAGTCTCGTGATGAAAGTAATACATGCAACAGTAAGTACAAGTGATGATCTTCTAAAATTATTTTCATCCTGCAAGAAACATTAAAATGTGACTAGCAATCAGAGAAATATTATTTTTTACCAGGCATAGCAAAAAAGCTCGGTGAAGTGGAACACGTACTCCAGACAGAGTCGCGTGAAGTGCAGGAGTCCTCTTTTATCCGATGTGTACATTGTGTTTTCTTAAGTTACAATGTCTGTACGTGAAGTCTTCTTAAACGTAACTTTTTTTTAGCTCATTCTTAGACGTAACTTCTTTTATTTGAGAGAGAGATTCTTAGACGTAACTAATAAAGGAAAAATGGGCATGGCAAGTTGGACTGGGACAGTGCTGGCCTTTAGCCCATACGAAGCCCACTGCCACTAAAACAAACGGTTCTATTCTTTTCTTTTAAGAAGTCTATTTTAGCTCTCTCAACTCTGCCAAAGTACGATTTTCCTCCAATAACAACAAAACCTGTATCCACTTTTTGCCACTTTTTAAATTACTAACACGTGGGTCCTACATGTTGGTGTCACTGACTAATGCGACCGATATGATGAGTAGGTCAAAATCACCAGGGAAGAAAAGTGAACCAATTCAATAGTTAAGGGGGCGGAATATCCGATTTTGTAATTGGAGAGAGAATCCAAACTTTGACAAGAGTTGAGGGAGCCAAAATAGACATCCTTTTTGTTTTTTGGCTCGTACGAAGCCCACTGCCAGTGAAACAGATGGTTTTTTTTTCTTATCTATTGTCTTCCTCTGGCTGCTAATCGCCTGTCCGGCGTGGTGCTGGAAAACTGAAGCTTATTTTCAACTGGGATAATCTACATTTTTTTCTTCCCTCATGATGGACGCTATGGAATCTATTTTTCACCCTGCTTTGTGGATACGTAAGTTTTTTCCCTCTTATGTGTGGATCCGAATCATATCAATAGTCCTTTTTGAGTTAGAAGCTACGTCTTTTACGGATCAAACTCTCGAAAAACAATTGACCGAAGTTAGAGGGGAGGTCCCTACCTATTTTTTCATTAATTAATAAAAAGAACAAAATGGTACAAATTACAAGGCTGCAAACCAAAAGCAAGACATTAGTACTAACTGAAAACAGTTAGTGTTAGAGTGCGGCCCGGCTCGTCGTACCCACGAGCACCTGCCGCTAGCTGAGAGTCACATTGGGCCTATCGAGACATAGGCCTAACTGGAGCCCCAACCAAGATCCTGGAGCACCTCAACTCAAAAGACACAAATCCAACAGTTATGGAAGATTACACACACAAAAAAAAAAAGAATCAAAAAGTAGTTTCGTTGTGGGTTTAGCTTTGACAGCTACCAGAGCCAGTTATTCCTTAAAATGTCTTTTCCATCCTTCTAGAGAGAGATGAGGCTAATGTTAAAAACGATCTTATTTCGATGACATCAAATGGTCTAGCAGCCTACTATTAATACTCTTTTTAAAAAAATCAGTTTTTTCTTCTTTTTTGCACGGGAAAAACCAGAAAATATATTTATTAGAATATGTAAATTATGATATCCTTGTGGAGAGATGGTGAGTAAGGGAAATTTCTCAATTTCACTTTGCGCCTTCTCTTCTCGCCATGCGACGGCGGCTGCGACCGTGCTTGCGTTTTGCGGTATAGGATAATATGGGCTTGTATCTTTAGAGGGCTTCGATGCTCATTTTCCTTTGAGCCATCGCCCGTCGTCCTGAATCGGCTATTGAATGGATTGTGCAAGTGCAGGGTTGCATTGCATGCGTCACCTCGCGGCACACGACGCACGCACGGGTCCATTCGTCCTAGGATCTGTGCTGCGTACTAGTAATTCACCCTCGCATCAGGGTGAATCCAAAGTCCATCACCACCAGCCGCCATGAAAACTCGAGACATGGACCAGCCCTAGGTACAGATGGAAGGTTTTGCTGCCTCGGCGTCGCTCCGGCGGCCTGCACCAGCAGCCATTCAAGGGGCGATGCAATCCACCAACCTGGCATCCACGCGGCAGGCCAGCCCTCCCAACCGCTGTAGTACAAATTGACGCCGCACCCTCTCCAACCCAACATCCAGCCCGACCCGGACGCCTCATGTGCCTGGCCGCTGCCGGCCGGCCCTCTCCCTCTCGCGCTCACGGGGCCGGCCTTTACCTCCAAGCTCGATCGCCAAGTGGTGGGTGTGGGTGGGGCGCTTTCCTGCGAGATTGGCATCGAAATAATGCGCGCGCTGGGGCTGCCGGCACATGCCGTGTCTCCCACCAATGAGCCCCATCAGCCAAATAGACCCAAGTTAGTTGCGGGGATTAACGCGCGTCATCGTGTTGCCGGGCTTCCGCTTCGTTTCTCTTTCTTTCCCGACCCGGTTGGTGATCCCGGTCCGTGAATCGACCCCGGTTTTAGTGCGGTGCAGGACGAGCGAGCGATGGATGGTCCAACGGGAAGGAAACGTCGCTCCCGTCCCGTGGCCGTGGCCGTGGCTCCGATCCGATGCATGCGCGGCCAGGTCGGCCCCGGCATGTAGCGACGCGAAGCTCTGGCATACGGCCGTTTTGCAGTGCGGCCAGCCGGCCATGATTGCGGCTTCGTGCCATCCAAGGACCAATCTTTGGTGCGCGGACGAAATGATTGGTAAAGGCCAATCGGTCCCTCGTGTTCCGGTGTTCCCTCCGCTCATGGACCAGTGCCATGGTTAATTGACCCTTGTTCATCTGTTTCTCAAGGACCTGCGCTTAGTCGTTGCTCCCAGGCAGCAAGCCAGCAACCAAATAAACACGCCCTCCCCTAGTGTAACAGTAAAAATGTTCTTGGACCTTGGCAGTATGCTGTCAGTCGGATGAAAAAAAGCAACTCCGATCTGTAAATAAAGGCTTGGGTAACTCAGAGGGAAAAGCAGCTCGAAATGGGCAAGTGATTTTCCATAAAGCGTGCACGTCCAAGGTTCATCCGTCCGTGCGCTGTTCTGACACTGAACTGATTTTCAACAGGCGAGGAAGCGGAACCCGTGGAAGAGGACGGACACCAACAGTGCCTCCGAGAACGACCACACTGACTACACGCCTCTGGTAGCCATGTTGTACACAGCCGCCTGAGTGCCCCGGCCCGTGGGGCAGCGACCTTCTCCACATTCCTGGCAAGTGGCCGAGGAACCATGGCCGCCTTCAAGTTTGGATCACACTGTACAGGCATATGTAATCGTGGGCGCGTAGGCCCGGACCTCACGATCGGGTCAGGGGAGACGGCACTGCTACTCGCATTCAGGTCCGCGTCAAGGAGGCTGTTTGAAGAAACGTCGGATGGCTGGCTGCCCTTATTGCGGTCCCGTAGGGCAAAGAGAACGCATGGCGCGCCATAAGGTTCATGCACGCACTCTCTCCCTGCTCGATTCGATTGGATTGGATATCTCCAACTCCAATCTGGGAAGAATCACTCCGACACCCGAGATCGACGGCGTTTATTCGCTGCTCCGGGGTCGCCACCGCAAACAACAGGCATTCAAGTTTGTACCAGTGCCGGCGCCTGTTCCGCGAACATGGCCTTCTTTATCCGCTCGCCGTCCGTTCCAAGATGGCAATGTGTATCCACCAGAGAACCGAATCATCGTCTCACTCTGCCCACAGTACATATCCTATTGCCAGAACGTGTAACCTGCGAAGAAAAAGAAGCTTTTGCTGCTCCCAACCACCAGATTTGATTCACCACCACCACCACCTCGATGCAGCCAAAACCATCGCGTATCTTCCCGGGCGGGCGCGACACGAGCCGATCGACGCCACGGGCGCGGGGACTTTATCCGGCGGAACCCGCGCATGTGCGCCCGTCGTATCATGACAAGCGAGGCGATCACGTTGTACCTACACGAGCGCGAGAGATAGAGAGAAGACTGCAGATTCTGATTTTGGAGACGATGATGCGTCGGTTGCCTCCAATTAATTAGCGCGTAACGCCCCTTTGCGGGCGCAATGATCCGCCCCAATCATAACCGCTGCTGCGATGGGGAGGCAACGGCCGGGACACGAATTTTTATTTTAAAATAATCATTATTAATCTAAAATTTTAAAAACAAACCACCTCAAACTAAATTTTCAAGATCTAGACGTTTTTATCACGCAGTATTGTATGGCGTGATTTCTGAATAAATCACGCTAGTATGAAATGGCGTGATTGTGTCAGCGTCAGCGTCGACCATCGCGTCGAAAGCGGGCGTAGACTGAGATTGATCGGAATCACGCCATACAGAATTCAAGTGCCGGGACACGGAGATTAATAAGGAGTCCATGATAATGATGATGATGATGCGACCGACGTACGTACGCCTCCATTAACCACGGCACTTGAATTATGTACGCGGGAGCGGGACGCCGGGAACCGACGGGCCACCGTGCGGCAGCGGAGCGAGATGATCGAATTGGGAATCATCAGCAGCGGTAGCTCGACGGAAACGTACTGGAAAGCGGCGGGGGTTCGGATTGGGCGAGATTCCTTTGCCAGCTCGAAAGAGGCGCGGGAGAACGTGGGCAGGCCACCCCTTTTTCCTTCTCCTCCTCGGGTGGAACGGAACAGGCTGCCGGACAGCGCGTGTGCCCGGGGCTCTGGCTCCTTGTCGGACCGGATGCAGTGGAGGCCTACGCCTACGCAATCATCATACGCGGATGGACGGCACGCGCTGCAGGCCACGGACGGCCGAATAATCCAACAAGTCGTGGCGGCTCCTGAATGCACGCGTACGTACATTATTATTGTTTTTCTTGTCATGTCAGGGCGGTACACCGTACGCGCTCCTGCCATGTGAACCAGGTACGAACGGATCCCCTCCCGTAGCGTCGCTGCCAGACATTTTAAATTGTTGTTACATGGACGAGACGTTACATCAACTTGGTGCGTGGGTTGCGTCGACTGGCTGAGCTTGCCATGCTCGTGCATGTTGGCATGTCTCTTCTCCACACCTTCACCTTCCTTGTACGTCGTCGAGCTGTCTAGGTGCTAGAATGGTCGGCCGTCTCATTTCCTACACGAGTAGGAGATTCGAGGGCTTGGGCATCTATTTGGTCGGTCGGGAACGCATTATTTTTTTCTAGTACTTGTATGCCGTGGAGGTAAGTTCGTTGGGAGCACTAACCACCGAAAAGCGATGATCTCCTTATCATTTCACGCCGCGCCAGCTTAGGTACTTCACCGGGCATTTGCGCCTGTCAGAGAATGCAACGAACTTGCTCCTGGAGTTGCATTGGCAGAGTCTCGTCATCACTGTTGGCCGTTACACCTTTGCCGGTTGCTGACCATCTTTCCATTCATGAAAAGATGAAGCAAAACCAACCCACTAATGAAGTTGTCCAAACTCCGTCAATAGCTAGATGTGAACAGGAGCAATTGATTGGGCATGAATTGATCAAAGCATTGAGTAGTCTCAAGCACATTGAGTCAACAAAACAATTGATGGTACCTCCCTCATCTCCCCAGTCTCATAAAGTCAATTCCCTTGTGAGGGATTCTACTCTGGAGCGTTCAGTGGACACTTGGAGTTCAAGTCACCATCAAAGGAAGAAAATCAAAGCTCGGAAGCCAGTCGTCAAAGTAGTCCGGGATATGTTGACGAAGAAGTGGATCTTTGTTAAGAGACATAAGAAGTTGAGTGTTGTTGGAAGAAATGGCAAGCTTGATGAAGATAAACTTCAAAAGTATGCAGACCACTTGAAGGATCTCTTGCCGCCGAATCTTCTTATGGCACTTGTGAGTTTAAAATGCCGCGATTTCTGGGATATTGTGGCGGCTCTTTCTCCGCCGCTTGGCTAGACTAGCCGTGTCGTTGCTTGCTGTGACCTTCATGTTGTTTGGTCATGCTCAACCTTGTAGCTTCCCTGGTTGTCGGTACTGTTGAGAGTGAGTTTGTTGTGGTGCTCTGTAGTCGTGTTTGCTCAGCTAATTTGGGTCTAGTTTTATGTAATATTTAGGTGTATTCTTGCTTCCTTTCTTAATGAATGGCAGTGCTCCTGCCTTTGTTTCAAAAA
>JAUNZO010002806.1:0-18054 GCA_031894775.1 Chloris gayana
AGACTAACATGCATAAACAGCGATATTATCATGTCACCTTTCTAAAATTCTACCCTTCCGAAGCAAAGTGATACCAAATAGCGAAAGAGCTTATAGTCTAGTGGATACAAGATACTCAATAGCAGCTCAGGTCCCGTGTTTGATTAGGTTTTCGAAGATGCTCGTAGGTATATGATTTGCATATGTATGTTCATAGAGATGAGTATCCGTGTGAAAACCGAATTCCTCTAAGCAAATGTCAATGGCGATAAAAATCTTGGAACGAAGGGAGTAAAGATTTAGAAAAGTGATGAATGAACTATTGGAACCGTCATTGATCAAACGATCAAGGACACATAGGAGAACACATCACGTCCTTAGCTAAATGGAACCTATGCAATCTATCTATAGTCAAGATTAGTGCTAACATGAACTACTATTATCAGTCTTGTACCTTTTTTCTCGTTGATGAGTATGGAAGACGAAATTGCAACAAGAACTATATCAAAGGTCCAAGCCTATCACTATTATGTCGAGTGGATTTTCCTATGTCGTTCGAGCTATTACCTCTAGAGACCACCACCGGTTATCCACCCCTCGTGCTGCCGTGACGGCCGAAAATGTGCATGGAGCCTCGGGTGGCCGAGGCCGGCAATAGCCAATGCAGTCGCATCGACCGCCTTGTGCCTGTACCGGCCGCGGCTCTCAACGAGAAGCGCGCGCACGGCCTCCTGCTGGTTGTGGTCATCATCATCGCGTGCCACTTCTCTGGCTTTCGCAACAAGAACTATATCAAATGTCGAAGCCTATCACTAGATGTTGGGGAAAGATCAGCTTGGCTCAAGCACTGGAACCGATCTGAGAGGACAATGCCTCGGGAAACGGTGTCAGCGCTGTTCTCCTTGCTATCGTCGCCGGCGTCGGCGGCGTCTTCGTGGGCGAGCCCGCCAAAGCTGGGAGCCTGGGACAGAGTCGAAATGCAGAGGAAGCAGAGTTTTGAAGCTCTGTTATGTGTGAAGATCTTATTATAGCTGCTGTATATAAGATTTACAGGTTTGATTGACTTATTGCATCTAATAGATTAGCGGTACAGATAGATCTCAACAAGCGCATATCCTATTTCTGCACGCCTCCAACAAACAATAAAATCCCCGGTGACCGATCGATTTTGTTTCCAATTCATCAGCAGACCAGCATTCGTGCGTGCCAAGTTAGGTACATGGGCAACGACGCAAAGGCAAAGCGAAGAAGCATGACGCCGCCGGCGGCGCACGCATCTCCATCTCCGTGGCAGGACGTTCCGGCGGACGTCCTCGGCGTCGTGCTCCAGTACGTGAACTCGCTCCCGGACAACGGGCGGTGCGCCACCGCGTGCCGCGCGTGGCGCCACGCCGTGGCGCACCTGCACCTGCCGCACACGTCCTCGCTCCCGTGGCTGCTCCTGCCGGACTTCAACCTCTCCCGCCTGTCACCCACCTGCTCCGCGGCCACCGGCCACCGCCTCCTCCCCCCGCGGGTGCCCGGACCTTACCGGAGTGCCTCGGGTCCACCTGCGACGGGCGGGTCATCCTCCTCGAGGACCGGCGCCGCTGCTTCTCGATGAACCCTCTCACCGGCGCCACCACCTCGCTCCCG
Source organism: Chloris gayana (assembly GCA_031894775.1). NCBI lineage: Eukaryota > Viridiplantae > Streptophyta > Magnoliopsida > Poales > Poaceae > Chloris > Chloris gayana. Next base: position 1,615 of record JAUNZO010002806.1, read on the forward strand.
GAGCTCGACCTCCCGCATGGCCCGCGCAAGGAGGTCCCCTACGTGCCAGCTAACAATGGGTCGAGTTCATTCAAGTTGTCCTTGCCTCGCAAGGTGGTCGTGTCCGGTGCGCCCAACCACGGCTCCGCCAGCTGCGTCATGGCCGGCATCTCGGGCCACGGCCCGTCCGCGAGCTACGTGCCGGTGATACGAAAAGGGCTAGCACGACTTTCACCAACTGGCAATAACGGGCGACATGATAAAGGGCCTGTCGACGACGAAACAGGGTGTCACGCGACGCTGTTCCTTTGCCGGCCGGGCGACGCGGCGTGGTCCGTGACCACGGACGTGCGCCTCGGCGCGACCAGCGACATCGTCTTCCACGGCGGCAAGCTCTACTTCTTCGCCTGGATGGCCGACCGGAAGCTGCCCCCGTGCGTGCACGCCTTGGATATCGGGCAAGACGCCCGCGACGGCGCGCTCAGGGTCACGGGAATCCAGCGGCTGGCCGGGCCGATCTTCCGCGGGAGCAGCGGGCCGGCGCCAGCTCCGTGTTCTTCTACCTGGTGGAGTCGCGCGGGCGGCTGGTGGTGGTGATGCGGGAGCGCGGGGAGAGCAGGACGCACACGGTCACCGTGCTGGCGCTGGACATGGCGCGCGCGAGCCCGTACAAGTGGGTGGCGCTGGAGAGCTTGGACGGCGAGATGGTGTTCCTCGGCCCGACCAGCTCCGTGTCCGTCCCGGCGGCGCGGTACGAGGGCGCCAGAGGGGACCGCGTCTACTTCAGCCAGGAGATGTACGTGCGCGTGGACGGGTGCCCGTGGCGGGAGGACTGCCGGTGCCAGCACTGCGAGGTGTTCGACATGAGGACGCGCGTGGTCGAGACGCTTTGCCTGGGGACGGCGCCGCGGCCAGAGTGCTGGTGCTGGTGCCCGACGTGGTTCCTTCCGTCGCAGCAGGTGTACCCTGATGCGGTCTAAATTTATGCGGTCTGTTACTACATCGGCAATTATCTGGGGCGAGTCACTGAGTTGTATTAGATATGTAGTTTTTTATTGCGTTGAAAAGTCAACTGTCTACGGCTGGCTTGTTATAATTATGATGATGAAGTACTTTTTCTTTCCCCTTTGGCATATGTAGAAGCAGACATGCAAGCATGCCTCTCCAGCTAATTGTGAAGAGTATAGCATTACAAATCAGATTGCAGAATAATGTAGACGTGACCATGAGCATCATCGATTTTTTTTTCAAAAAAAGGCGTCCTCTAGTTCATGCAGCCACTACATGAACAAATGAACGAAACTTGTGCCATGCGCATGCAGTGTAAAAAAGAAGTTTTTACACGACAGTCTCCTGCTCCGGAAATCCTCCCGGCCGCCGTTCCGCGCGTGCACCATCATCGGCAAACTCGCAGTCAACCTCCGAGGCCTTCGGCGGCGCGTCACGGGAAGGAGTGCCGGGAGGCCGCGGCGCGCCAGAACCGGACTCCGACAAGAACCTGACGAGGTGCGGCGCCCGGCCCTCGACACCGGACGCGAGGCACGACGCCATCTTCTTCAGAGCGGCCCCTTGGTAGTCGGCGAACACGAACGCGGCCGTGACCGGCGTGTCGCAGGCGGCGGCGACGGAGCCGTACCGTTCGCCGGCCCTGATCAGCTCCACGGGCAGGTCGAAGCACGGCGACGGGCACCAACCTTGGTGAGGTGGCGCGCCGGGATCGGCAGCTGCGCGGTCCCCGTCCTCCTCCACGAAGTCGAAGACGATGTTGTTGCCGGAGTAGAGCGACGCGCACTCGAACTTGTCAAACGAGGCTGCCCGGCCAGGCACCTGCGGCGGCTCTTGGTCTTCCTCGGCGGGCTTGTGGTCCGTTGCCGGTTCCGCCTCGGCCTGCGGCGTGCTCGTGGTGGCCTCCTCCTCCTCCGGCTTCTTCTTGCTGGAGCGGCCCGTCGGGTAGAGGCACATGAGCAGCGCGCTGCATGTGAATCCCTCGCGATCGGCGACGGTGTTGTTGGGCGGTCCGGACATGGCAGCTGCGTGCTCTTGCCGGTTCGATCAGAGTCACGAATATCAGTACCTTCGACGAGAGATTGGGTGTACGTGCTTCTATAACGATCGAGGTGGTGGTGGTGGAAGGCCATACCGCGAGTAAGTGGGAGGGTAGTGTGCTTCATGTCGTTCCAGGCTTCCAGCTTAGTTAGTCGTTGGGAGTTGGGACCCAGATTTAGCTTAGATTTGCCGATTGTTCAATCGAGATCTCGCCGTCGATCCACATGTGTTGTCAGGATTAGTTCATGTCCAGAGTCAACTCACTAGTTGCAGATCCATCTAAACAGTTCCTAAAACTCTTTAGTTCATAGCCACAATTTGCCACACCTAAACTTAGTAAAATTGTGACTATCATAAAAATTACGGCGAAAAGACTTGCGCATAATTGGGGCAACATTTGTCAAGAAACATCACTAAGTTGGATAATACAACACTAAGTAACAATTCTCTATCCTTTACAGCATCGTTCGACATAAGAATGCAATGGTGGCACAAATGTTTGGGTATGTACACCTCAACCTCTCATTCCGAAGAATAATACAAGGGGACAAACTACTTCCTTGGGAGAGTATGGTTGTCAAAATAAATCATATCCAACTAAATAATGAGTCGATTTTTTTAAATGGAATTTACAAAGGAGTGGACAATTCTTTGTTCGTTACATGTATAGTCAACTTATAGCAAGTGATGTCATTGTCCAAGCTAGAGTTCTTTAGAAACTGAAACTTTCTCTAGTTAAAATTTTTTTATGGTATATAGGGAATGGGGTGACCCTGACCACAGATAATTTAGCAAGACGTAATTGAAAAGGAAGTTTAAAGTATAGTTTTTGTAATTGTAACAAAACTATACAACATCACCTTTTTTACTGTCATTTTGCTCGAATCATTTGGAATATTGTTCATATTGCTTGGGTATTTCATAACCACATAGTATTGCTCATATTATGACTGGTTGGATTAATGCAAATGATAGAAGAAATGAGATGTTTTACTTGTTGCTGTTGTTGTCTTATTATGGTCAATATGATTATGCCGCAATGAGATTGTTTTTAACAAGAAGTCATGTATAACGTTTATGCAGGCTATCTTCCGTGTAACCCATTGGATATGGTTTTGACGCTTGAAACAAAAGGAGTCTAAGAGAGAAGACATATTGGTGGCCTGCCGGACTTTGGAGGTTGTGGATGCAATTTTTCGCCAACAATGGATGATCGTTTAATCATTGGCTAGCTTGATCAGTTTTCTCTCTATGTTATGTGACAAACTTTGTAATAATGTAACCGAAACACTCGTATGTATTGAGTATGTAAAAGACATAAAGCTTTTGTTTAAAGTTATCCATTATAAAAAAAATGGTCATTCTCATATGCGTCATCTTCACCAACGCTTTGTGGAGGTGGAGGGGATGACGATTCTCATTGCATCTACCGCAATATGTATGGACATATTGGGACTTCTAGTTTATGGATGACGAAGGACTTTGCTCATCATCATCATCATGGACAATCGCTATCTCGGACTATCCGCATCGGGATGTGTTCCTCCAGTATGCGAGATAGCGTCAAAACTGCTGTACCGGGATCCTAGGAGGCGGCCACTACCGTCGTGGATGGCCTCCCACACGCCAGCTCGAGTGGATATACACACGAACTTACCCACCACATGGCACGGGGCCCGCGGTTGACCGTGCTCCTCCCGTCAGGAGCTGAAAACCACCGGTAGAGAGAGTGAGAGAGAAAGGAAACCTAGCCGCGAGCTCACCATCGCCACCGCGTCCATCCCCTCTCTCCGTGAGCTGCGCTGCCCAAGATTCGAGCCTTGGCCACCGGATTCGCGCCCCTGCGGACGGATCTACACCCTAACCGTCGGATCCGCGCACCGGTTGTCGCTCGGGGCTAGAGGAGGGAGGGAGCCGGGCTCCGGCGGCGGTGGCGCGCGCGGGGGAGGAGGTGCGTGGCGGGGAGTGGGCTCCAACGACGGTGGTGTGCGCGAGGGCGGAGGAGGTGAGTGGCGACGGACGGAAACGAGAGGAGGTGCGCGCTGGGGGAGGAGGTGCGAGGATGGCCCGTGCGGAGTCGGAAAAGAAAGAGAAATGGACAGAAAAAAAGGGAAAAGGGGGAGGAAAAGAAAAAATGGAAAAGAAAAAGTGAAAAAAGAAAAAATGTAAAAAGAAAAACATTATTGTTTAATTAAAAATTGGATTGCTAAACTATTGTAAAAGTGAAAGAAATGGAAAAAGAAAAGAGGACGAGAGATGAAAGGAGATGATATTTGGGTAATTGATATAGAAGATGGACATAGAGTATGAACGGGTGTAGCAAAACTGAATATAGAGGAGAGAATCTTGCTGACGAGGACGGAATATTATTTTTAGATAATGAATTTAGAGTACGACGAGTGCGGGTAGTTTGATGCCTCGTGTAGTGGAGGTTCTCGAGAGGAGTTTTGCTGGTTTAGACACACATGAGATTCTTATACTGCTACATCGTCTCGTGGCCTCTGCTTCCATAGGTTCTACTGGTCTTGTGACTTGTCCCATATTGAATACAAGTGTTATTCATAACAAATTCATTTTGAGATGTGTATAGGACAAAAAGAAGAAACTCTGCCGTTTGCCCCATCTCTTCCTAAATTGTAATTTTTCCAGAAATTGTTGGGCTTCTATCGACGTTCGAAGACAACCTGATCGAGCATTCAAATTTATGAACGAAATTATCATGATGACTTGGAGCATTTGGGCAATCAGAAATGATTGGTTATTTGAGAACATTGACCCAATAGTGGAGATTGCGGAAGAAGATTTGTTGAGTTTATTGCTATGGCACGGGGCTATGAAAAAATATTTCCCTAGCATAGAAGTTGATTACAATTTGTTTCCTAGTTAGTGAGCTCTTTCTTTCTTTTGTGTTGGTTGTAAGTTTTATATTGAGTAAAAACTCGATCCGTCGGGGAATGAAGCCACCCCGACGACATTATCTAAGGAGAAGAGCTTTCTCATCGCAGGTCGAGAAAACTCCCGAACCCCCTCTCCAACCATACATACCCTCTCCAACCATACACAGGGACTCAGCTGGCCTTTTGAGCTGTGGCACGAGTCTTTACCAATGCTTTGATCTGAAGAGAGCGAGGGGATTTTTTTTCTCGGGGATAAACTCTCGTGCGACACCCGAGTCGATCCCGGGGATCGAACTCGCGTGGCGCGCTGCTAACCAAGCGCTGCTACCACGAGCCGCTGGCTCGTTCGCAAGTTTTATATTGAGTAAAATGCGCCAAAGGTATATGAACTTGTATGACTATGTCATTTAGGTACACTAACTTTTATTTTGCATTTCTAGGCCCATGAAGTTGTTTGTTTGTGTCGTTTAGGTCCACGAACTTTTATTTTGTATTTCTAGGTCACAAGCTTGTTTGTTTGTGTCAATTATGTCCACAAAATTGTTTGTCCCTATCATTTATTTCTATAAAATTTGTAGGTCAATTTTGCTTACCTAATAAAATGATGAAATACTCATTGAATATTTGATATTGGCATTTCAAAAAAAAATGTCACAATGATTTAGGAACTTTAATCATGGTAAAAAATGTCTCTATTAGATATAGACATTCCGACCATGTTACAAAATATTTCCTTTCTTATACTAGAAATAGTTACTTTGAAGTGGATGCATTCATCTCACAAGCTCAACTATTCCAATGAATTTATGTGTTAGATCTTTTTCTAGTTCATAATACAATAGAGTCCAATCATATCATATTAGACAATAATATTCATAAATAATGCATAACTTAAAAGGGTTATTACTTTATAACTATTGAAAAAAGGTTATAGACCTAATTATATAGGTAGGCAAGTTTGTAGACTTATAAATGAAAATGAAAGTTCGTAGACCTAAACGACTCGACAAACAAGTTCATGGACCTAGAAATACAAAATGAAAGTTTATGGACCTAAACGACACCACCACACAAGTTCATGGACCTGTAGCATATTTTACTTTTTTATATTCTTTTTTTTAAATAAAGTTCAGTCGGTACGGGCTTGCCCCTCCTGTTTCACTCCAAAAAAAGTATCTCCCTCATTTGTCGACTACTCCCTCTGTTTTAAATTATAAGACATTTTTGACTTTCGGACTTCACGTTTGACCGTTCGTCTTATTCAAAAAATTTATGCAAATGTTATTAATTTGATTATGATTTATTTTATCATTAAAGATATTTTGTAAATGACTTATTTATTTGTATATTTACACAAAATTTTTGAATAAGACGAGCGGTCAAACGTAATCTCAAAAAGTCAAAAACGTCTTATAATTTGAAACGGAGGGAGTACAATTTTCCATGAACTAATAAGAGCTGGCCGGACCAAGTAATCTGCAGTTAATATTACAGAATATACGATGCACATTGGTCGAAAATTACTGACAAATATGTCTTGTGTGATTAACATTGGATCTACTCTAAGGCCCTGTTCGTTTTCTCGCCTCTAAAATTTAGCACCGTCACATCAAAGATAATCTTATTATTTATGAATATTTCGATCAATTTAATGACAAAACCCTATTGACAGATTGATGCTAATTTTCAAGATGAATCTAATGAGCTTAATTAATTTATGTTTTGCTAAAGTGATGCTACAGTAACCGTCTTCTAATCATGACTCAACTAATCTTATTAGATTCGTCTCGTAAATTAGTCTATAATTTATTTTATAATTAAATTTTATTTAGTACTTCTAAATAGTAAGATTCTTTTTGATGTGACAGCTATAAAGTTTAGACCCAGAAAATAAAGACACCCTAAGATCGAATGTGCTGACTATTTCAGGCTTCCACTGTCACCACTGATGATGCGGTCACTCTTCAGAAGCTCCTGGCTGGTAGATGTTGATGGTGGCAATGAGAGGTTTCTACTGAAAATGTATCCCATGGCCTTGGCCGCCGACGGGAGCCCGGCGCAGGTCTGAAGGATCTCCCCTTTCATGCTGGTAACCGTGGCGAGATCAACGGACCTTTTCTCCTGGGAGAAGGCATCCATGAAAATTGCCCAGCAGGTCTCGCTGTCAGGCAGTGACCTCACGCGGTGCAAACAGGCCTTCCCCACCATCGCCTCGGCTGCTCGCTGCAGCCGGCTGGTGACGATCACCACCCCGCCTCTCTTTGGGTAAACCGAAGGCGAGTCGTTCGGACCAGTCGACGTCATTTGCTCTTCGTGTAGCGGCGCTGTGTTGGCCTATAACGTCGGCATACCAACTGTCGACGTGCCACACATCGTCGAATACAATGAGATACTTCTTCTCCCTGAGCTGTTCGTGAACAGCACACACCAGCTCTCCCAGGCCATCCATGGATGGGGAGAGGATGGCATCCTCCTCATGTCCAAGAGCCATGAGCATGCCCTGCAAAACTTCCTTGCGCACGTCTGCTCCAGCACAAGAGGTGCGCGACATGCACATCCATATCCTGGGGCAGAAATTGTCTCTAGCGCTCGGGCTGTTGAACAGGAGCTGAGCTAGTGCAGTCTTCCCGATACCGCCCATGCCGATGATGCTGACGCCGTTAAGCCTGCCCGGAACGCAGTCTCGGAACGCCATGGATTCCAGCTCCGCGAGCTGCTGGTCGAAGCCGTGGACCCTGCTCCGTTCGAGCCAAGAAGTCGTCCAACGGTCCAGGCCCGCGGTGGAGCCATCCTCCCGCGAAGCCGCACCACCGTTACTACTGGGATTGTTTCTGGCGCACTGCTGAACTCTACGCCTGACCGTGGCCAGCCGCTTCTTGGTCTTGGTGAACCGCCAGGCCTCGGACTGGACAAAGCACCTCCACGGACTCCGCCGATTGGTGAGCATGCGGCACTCGGCGTGCAAGTCGTTGAGTTCGTAGAGGCACTCACGTAGCTCATCAGCGTTGGCCGACGAGATGGTCACCGCCTCCAACTCCACCCTGATGTCGTAGAATTGGGCGACGAAAGGGAGCTCCCCGGCCGTCGCCTCCTCCGTCAGGCTATCCACGAACTTCTTCACCAGAAACTGGACGACTTCGACTGCCATGGACAGGGTCGATCGGCTCTTCCACCGGAGATGTGGATTGTAGAGACGAATTTTCTCAGTTTTTGCGTCTGGCATAGCGACCTCTTGCAGTAGTATTCTCCAGTCTCCCGTCCCGTCAAAGCGACCTCTTGCAGTAGAGACGATACGGAGACTGACTTGCACAGGACAAGCGGATGGCCTCATGGAGTCTAGCGACAAGTAGTCAAGTGGGCGCACCAATTTGCTAAATGGTATCTCTCTTCTACCACCAGGTTTCAAAAACCATAAACCGCTCGGTTTTTTACCGTGCTAAAAAATGAACGGTTTACCGAAAATCCCGAGCAAATCGGGCCACACAGGCTCGGTTTTAGCGAAAACCAACCATCCGAGCAAATCGGGCCAGGGCGGTTAATTTCACAAAAATCGTCTCATAACCATGTCTACAACTATACTCCTACATGACATGCATATGGTAGCCAGTGAGGCAAAGGCAGGTTGGGAAGGAAAGGCAGACATGAGTAGGAATGGGAAGCACATCGCTGCCTTACGGGCAGTGTGGAATGAGTACGAAATTCGCGTGCTTGTGCTCACCAACCTCGCCCTTCAGGTGTTCCTCCTCTTCTCCGCCGGCATCCGCAAGCGCAACGTCTCCGCCGTGCTGAGTTTGCTTTTATGGCTTGCTTACCTGCTCGCGGACTCCATCGCCATCTTCGCGCTCGGGTACCTGTCCCAGACGAGCGCACTGCAGCTGCTCGAGCGCAGGCACCGCATCCAAGCCTTGTGGGCACCGTTCCTCCTCCTCCACCTTGGCGGCCAGGACACCATCACCGCCTTCTCCATTGAGGACAACGAGCTCTGGAAGCGCCACCTGCTCAGCTTGCTCTCCCAGGTACGGAAATTTATTTTTGTGCGCTGTCGTGGACTTCATGTGACATGAATTCCAAAAATTAAGGAAAGAAACATTCGGGTGATTGATACAGGTTGCTCTCGCTGCGTACGTCTTCAGCAAGTCGCGCCCTGGCGCCGATATTCTAGCCCCCTCCCTACTCATGTTCGTGAGCGGTATTATAAAATACGGCGAGAGGACATGGGCTCTGAGGTGCGCGAGCATGGATAATCTGCGGAGCAGCATGGTCACGACGCCAGATCCGGGCCCCAACTACGCCAAGTTCATGGAGGAGTACCGGTTCACGCGCGAGGCAGGACTCCAGGCAGAGATCGTCATTGAGCAGGAGCGGCGGGCAGACGTTGCATCCGTAGACATGGCACAAGAGTGCGTTCCGTGTCCGTACACGACGGTCATTACCGAGGCGAGCCGCTTCTTTGTCATCTTCAGAAGACTCTTCGTCAACCTCATCCTCAGCTTCCAGGAGCGCACGCGGAGCCAGGCCACGTTCCTGCGTCTCACGCCGGAGCAAGCGTACAAGATCATCGAGATCGAGCTATCGCTCATGTACGACAGCCTGCATTCCAAGGCAGCAATCATACACACTTGGTATGGCCGCCTATCCCGCTGCCTGACGCTCCTGTCGACGTCAACTGCGTGCTTGCTCTTCAACATTCTCGACAAGGGTAGATACCATTCATACGATCGCGTCGATGCCTACATCACTAACATGTTGTTCGGAGGAGCAATTTGCTTAGAAGTATACGCCATAGGTGTGATGATTATGGCCCTGTTCGTTTTCTGCCCTCTAAAAATTATACCCATCACATCAAAGAGAATCTTACTATTTAGTAGATCTTTTATTAATTTAATGACAAAACATATGTCACGTACCCTCCCTCTAATTTGCGAGACGAATCTAATGATCCTAATTAATCTATGTTTTGCTACAGTGATGTTACAGTAAACATCTTCTAATAACATCATAATTACCCTCGTTGGATTCGTCTCGTGAATTAGATAGGGGATCTGCAATTAGTTTCGAGATTAGACTTTATTTAAGTACTCCAAAATGATAAAATTCTCTTTGATTTGACCCCTCTAAAAATTATATACCTCCTATATCCTACTGGACATATGCTGCTCTGCGAGATTGTCGTAATTGCCAATCACTGAGCAATCTGGTCTTCAGGAGCATAAAGTACTTCCGCCCAGAAAGCCGGTCCAAGTGGTCCAACCTGATGGCTCAACACAATTTCATCGGCTTCTGCGTCCTCGACAGACCAACCATGCTCGCAAAGGCCCTGAGCTTACTCGGGCTCAAAAGACACTGGGACAGTTGGATCCACATACAGGTGCCACCGGAGCTGAAGATCCTGGTCTTCAGGGAACTCAAGGATAAGACGGTGAGCATTGTCGACGCCGAGAGCTACCGCAAATTCAGCAACCACAGGGGTCAGTGGGCTCTCCAGTGCAAGGGCTACTACAAGGAGCTCGGCTGGAGTGTCGAGGTGGAGTTCGACGAGAGCATTCTCCTTTGGCACATAGCCACAGACCTCTGCTTCCACTCCGACGATTACGAAGATGACATCAAGATTGCTCCGTACGTTGAGATCAGCCGAGCAGTGTCAAATTACATGCTTTTCCTGCTCGTCGCGCGACCGTTCATGCTGACGGCCGGCATCGGGCAGATTCGGTACGGCGACACTTGTGCAGAGGCAAAGAATTTTTTCGAGCGAGGGATGTCACGGCCAGACGCCAAGGCTGCGGCGAGGATGCTGCTCGACGTGAACGCCGAGATTGCGCCGAGGGACGTAAAGGGGGACAGGAGCAAGTCGGTGCTGTTCGTCGCCTGCCGGCTGGCCAAGTCGCTGCTGGAGCTGCAGCCTCACAGGCGGTGGCGCGTGGTCCGCGTGGTCTGGGTCGAGATGCTCTGCTACGCTGCGAGCAAATGCCCAAGCAACTTCCACGCCAAGCAGTTGAGCAACGGCGGCGAGCTGCTCACCGTTGTCTGGTTCCTGATGGCGCACCTGGGTGTGGGCGAGCAGTACAGAATAGAGGCTGGGCATGCAAGAGCTAAACTGATTGTAGAAAAGAACTGAGGAAATGGTGCTGCCATGTGCAGATCGTGTAATAAAACTTGTGATTTTACTTCGCAAAGTATGACTTTTGGATGAGATGGCAACGTGTCAAGGGTTTATTGGACTACAATAAAGGTCGAGTAATAAATCTTAAAAACTACAACTACTGCTAGGATTATACTGCTGCCAGGAAATTTTGGATATACAAAGCTACGACTGCATTTCTCGGACAGCATGAAATGAACAATCACATGGTAGTAGATAACTCTTCCTTCAGATGAAACAGAGTTTGTATGGGTAAAGATTTGAGGTTCAAGGTGAACCATGATCCTCCTTCATGAAATTCATTTTCTGCAAAAAAAATGTTTGTTTAAATAAAAAGACTATTTGGTATTCTGTAGGTCCATTATTGCAAAGCTTTCCTAGAGCTAAACAAAACAAGCAGTCTCGTGATGAAAGTAAAACATCCAACAGTAAGTACAAGTGATGATCTTCTAAAATTATTTTCATCCTGCAAGAAACATTAAAATGTGACTAGCAATCAGAGAAATATTATTTTTTACCAGGCATAGCAAAAAAGCTCGGTGAAGTGGAACACGTACTCCAGACAGAGTCGCGTGAAGTGCAGGAGTCCTCTTTTATCCGATGTGTACATTGTGTTTTCTTAAGTTACAATGTCTGTACGTGAAGTCTTCTTAAACGTAACTTTTTTTTAGCTCATTCTTAGACGTAACTTCTTTTATTTGAGAGAGAGATTCTTAGACGTAACTAATAAAGGAAAAATGGGCATGGCAAGTTGGACTGGGACAGTGCTGGCCTTTAGCCCATACGAAGCCCACTGCCACTAAAACAAACGGTTCTATTCTTTTCTTATAAGAAGTCTATTTTAGCTCTCTCAACTCTGCCAAAGTACGATTTTCCTCCAATAACAACAAAACCTGTATCCACTTTTTGCCACTTTTTAAATTACTAACACGTGGGTCCTACATGTTGGTGTCACTGACTAATGCGACCGACATGATGAGTAGGTCAAAATCACCAGGGAAGAAAAGTGAACCATTTCAATAGTTAAGGGGGCGGAATATCCGATTTTGTAATTGGAGAGAGAACCCAAACTTTGACAAGAGTTGAGGGAGCCAAAATAGACTCCTTTTTGTTTTTGGCTCGTACGAAGCCCACTGCCAGTGAAACAGATGGTTTTTTTTTCTTATCTATTGTCTTCCTCTGGCTGCTAATCGCCTGTCCGGCGTGGTGCTGGAAAACTGAAGCTTATTTTCAACTGGGTTAATCTACATTTTTTTCTTCCCTCATGATGGACGCTATGGAATCTATTTTTCACCCTGCTTTGTGGATACGTAAGTTTTTTTCCCTCTTATGTGTGGATCCGAATCATATCAATAGTCCTTTTTGAGTTAGAAGCTACGTCTTTTACGGATCAAACTCTAGAAAAACAATTGACCGAAGTTAGAGGGGAGGTCCCTACCTATTTTTTCATTAATTAATAAAAAGAACAAAATGGTACAAATTACAAGGCTGCAAACCAAAAGCAAGACATTAGTACTAACTGAAAACCGTTAGTGTTAGAGTGCGGCCGGCTCGTCGTACCCACGAGCACCTGCCGCTAGCCGAGGTCACATTGGGCCTATCGAGACATAGGCCTAACTGGAGCCCCAACCAAGATCCTGAGCACCTCAACTCAAAAGACACAAATCCAACAGTTATGGAAGATTACACACACAAAAAAAAAAGAATCAAAAAGTAGTTTCGTTGTGGGTTTAGCTTTGACAGCTACCAGAGCCAGTTATTCCTTAAAATGTCTTTTCCATCCTTCTAGAGAGAGATGAGGCTAATGTTAAAAACGATCTTATTTCGATGACATCAAATGGTCTAGCAGCCTACTATTAATACTCTTTTTAAAAAAATCAGTTTTTTCTTCTTTTTTGCACGGGAAAAACCAGAAAATATATTTATTAGAATATGTAAATTATGATATCCTTGTGGAGAGATGGTGAGTAAGGGGAATTTTCTCAATTTCACTTTGCGCCTTCTCTTCTCGCCATGCGACGGCGGCTGCGACCGTGCTTGCGTTTTGCGGTATAGGGTAATATGGACTTGTATCTTTAGAGGGCTTCGATGCTCATTTTCCTTTGAGCCATCGCCCGTCGTCCTGAACCGGCTATTGAATGGATTGTGCAAGTGCAGTGTTGCATTGCATGCGTCACCTCGCGGCCCACGACGCACGCACGGGTCCATTCGTCCTAGGATCTGTCCTGCGCACTAATTCACCCTCGCATCAGGGTGAATCCAAAGTCCATCACCACCAGCCGCCATGAAAACTCGAGACATGGACCAGCCCTAGGTACAGATGGAAGGTTTTGCTGCCTCGGCGTCGCTCCGGCGGCCTGCACCAGCAGCCATTCAAGGGGCTATGCAATCCACCAACCTGGCATCCACGCGGCTGGGCAGCCCTCCCAACCGCTGTAGTACAAATTGACGCCGCACCCTCTCCAACCCAACATCCAGCCCGACCCGGACGCCTCATGTGCCTGGCCGCTGCCGGCCGGCCCTCTCCCTCTCGCGCTCACGGGGCCGGCCTTTACCTCCAAGCTCGATCGCCAAGTGGTGGGTGGGGGCGTGGGGCGCTTTCCTGCGAGATTGGCATCGAAATAATGCGCGCGCTGGGGCTGCCTGCACATGCCGTGTCTCCCACCAATGAGCCCCATCCGCCAAATAGACCCAAGTTAGTTGCGGGGATTAACGCGCGCCATCGTGTTGCCGGGCTTCCGCTTCGTTTCTCTTTCTTTCCCGACCCGGTTGGTGATCCCGATCCGTGAATCGACCCCGGTTTTAGTGCGGTGCAGGACGAGCGAGCGATGGATGGTCCAACGGGAAGGAAACGTCGCTCCCGTCCCGTGGCCGTGGCCGTAGCTCCGATCCGATGCATGCGCGGCCAGGTCGGCCCCGGCATGTAGCGACGCGAAGCTCTGGCATACGGCCGTTTTGCAGTGCGGCCAGCCGGCCATGATTGCGGCTTCGTGCCATCCAAGGACCAAGCTTTGGTGCGCGGACGAAATGATTGGTAAAGGCCAATCGGTCCCTCGTGTTCCGGTGTTCCCTCCGCTCATGGACCAGTGCCATGGTTAATTGCCCTTGTTCATCTGTTTCTCAAGGACCTGTGCTTAGTCGTTGCTCCCAGGCAGCAACCAAATAAACACGCCCTCCCCTAGTGTAACAGTAAAAATGTTCTTGGACCTTGGCAGTATGCTGTCAGTCGGATAAAAAAAAGCAACTGCGATCTGTACATAAAGGCGTGGGTAACTCAGAGGGACAAGCAGCTCGAAATGGGCAAGTGATTTTCCATAAAGCTTTGGTTCATCCGTCCGTGCGCGGTTCTGACACTGAACTGATTTTCAACGGGCGAGGAAGCGGAACCCGTGGAAGAGGACGGACACCAACAGTGCCTCCGAGAACGACCACACGCCTCTGGTAGCCATGTTGTACACAGCCGCCTGAGTGCCCCGGCCCGTGGGGCAGCGACCTTCTCCACATTCCTGGCAAGTGGCCGAGGAACCATGGCCGCCTTCAAGTTTGGATCACACTGTACAGGCATATGTAATCGTGGGCGCGTAGGCCCGGACCTCACGATCGGGTCAGGGGAGACGGCACTGCTACTGGCATTCAGGTCCGCGTCAAGGAGGCTGTTTGAAGAAACGTCGGATGGCTGGCTGCCCTTATTGCGGTCCCGTAGGGCAAAGAGAACGCATGGCGCGCCATAAGGTTCATGCACGCACCCTCTCCCTGTTCGATTCGATTGGATTGGATATCTCCAACTCCAATCTGGGAAGAATCACTCCGACACCCGAGATCGACGGCGTTTATTCGCTGCTCCGGGATCGCCACCGCAAACAACAGGCATTCAAGTTTGTACCAGTGCCGGCGCCTGTTCCGCGAACATGGCCTTCTTTATCCGCTCGCCGTCCGTTCCAGACGGCAATGCGTATCCACCAGAGAACCGAATCATCGTCTCGCTCTGCCCACAGTACATATCCTATTGCCAGAACGTGTAACCTGCGAAGAAAAAAAGCTTTTGCTGCTCCCAACCACCAGATTTGATTCACCACCACCACCACCTCGATGCAGCCAAAACCATCGCGTATCTTCCCGGGCGGGCGCGACACGAGCCGATCGACGCCACGGGCGCGGGGACTTTATCCGGCGGAACCCGCGCATGTGCGCCCGTCGTATCATGACAAGCGAGGCGATCACGTTGTACCTACACGAGCGCGAGAGATAGAGAGATAAACTGCAGATTCTGATTTTGGAGACGATGATGCGTCGGTTGCCTCCAATTAATTAGCGCGTAACGCCCCTTTGCGGGCGCAATGATCCGCCCCAATCATAACCGCTGCTGCGACGGGGAGGCAACGGCCGGGACACGGAGATTAATAAGGAGTCCATGATAATGATGATGATGATGCGACCGACGTACGTACGCCTCCAATTAACCACGGCACTTGAATTATGTACGCGGGAGCGGGACGCCGGGAACCGACGGGCCACCGTGCGGCAGCGGAGCGAGATGATCGAATTGGGAATCATCATCAGCGGTAGCTCGACGGAAACGTACTGGAAAGCGGCGGGGGTTCGGATTGGGCGAGATTCCTTTGCCAGCTCGAAAGAGGCGCGGGAGAACGTGGGCAGGCCACCCCTTTTTCCTTCTCCTCCTCGGGTGGAACGGAACAGGCTGCCGGACAGCGCGTGTGCCCGGGGCTCTGGCTCCTTGTCGGACCGGATGCAGTGGAGGCCTACGCCTACGCAATCATCATACGCGGATGGACGGCACGCGCTGCAGGCCATGGACGGCCGAATAATCCAACAAGTCGTGGCGGCTCCTGAATGCACGCGTACGTACATTATTATTGTTTTTTCTTGTCATGTCAGGGCGGTACACCGTACGCGCTCCTGCCATGTGAACCAGGTACGAACGGATCCCCTCCCGTAGCGTCGCTGCCAGACATTTTAAATTGTTGTTACATGGACGAGACGTTACATCAACTTGGTGCGTGGGTTGCGTCGACTGGCCGAGCTTGCCATGCTCGTGCATGTTGGCATGTCTCTTCTCCACACCTTCACCTTCCTTGTACGTCGTCGAGCTGTCTAGGTGCTAGAATGGTCGGCCGTCTCATTTCCTACACGAGTAGGAGATTCGAGGGCTTGGGCATCTATTTGGTCGGTCGGGAACGCATTATTTTTTTCTAGTACTTGTATGCCGTGGAGGTAAGTTCGTTGGGAGCACTAACCACCGAAAAGCGATCTCCTTATCATTTCACTCCGCGCCAGCTTAGGTACTTCACCGGGCATTTCCGCCTGTCAGAGAATGCAACGAACTTGCTCCTGGAGTTGCATTGGCAGAGTCTCGTCATC